>VZQC01005555.1:479098-547227 GCA_009823505.1 Rhizomys pruinosus
TTTTTTTGGTCTTTTTGAGACAGGGTCTCCCTGTAGCCCCAGCTGTCCTGGAATTCACTCTGTAGACCAGGCTGGCCTTGAACTCACAAAGATCCGCCTGCCTCTGCCTCCCAAGTGCTCACGCCCCACAGTCACACCTTTAACTGTCATGTTAAAACCTTATTGCAGCTGGGCGTGGTGGCCCATGCCTTTAATCCTAGCACTTAGGAGGCAGAGGCAGGCAGACCTCTGTGAGTTCAAGGCCAGCCTGGTTTATAGAACCAGAACAACCAGAGCTACAGGGAGACCCTGTCTCAAAAAGACCAAAAAAAAAAAAAAAAACACCCTTATTGCAGGGGCTGGAGAGATGGCTCAGTGGTTCAGAGCACTGACTGCTCTTGCAGATCAATTCCCAACACCCCCATGGCGGCTGATAGCCATCTGTTAACTTCAGTTCCAGGGGATCCAATGCCTCCCCCCTACATGGAAGCAAAACACTAATACACTTAAATAAAACTAATAAAATATTTTTTTTAGAACCTTATTGCAATAGAACTATATTGCTTCCCTTTTTACCTAGAATTCAGCAGTAAAAAAGAGGTTACATAACTAGAATCTGTTTAGAAATTTATAGTACCTTAAAACTAATTTGTCTAGCCAGTTCCTTGGCTTCTTGGTCAGCTTGGCTTGAATCACTTCCAGATTTTAAAGGCAACAGAACATCCTTCATGGCAGAGCCACAACCTTCACAACAGAAATCCTGTGATCTGGTGGGAAACAATTTTGTTTAATGAATATAAATCTGTCTCAAAAAAATAAAGCCTTGGGCTGGTAAAATGGCTCACTGGGCAAAGGTGCTTGCTGCCAAGTGCTTATGACTTGAGTTCAATTCCCAGGACCCACATGGTAGGAGAGAATTTACTCTCACAGGCTGTTGTCTTCTGATTTCCACACACATGCAAGTGTACACACACACACACACACACACACACACACACACACACACACCATGCTTCTATCATAGACTAAGAACCTACACTAATACTGAGACACTTAGAAAAAAAACAAGTTCTCTCTTTCCCCACTCCTCTCTTTTCATTGTATATAAAAACAACTAGATATTATCTAGATAAAAAGTAAATGTAGCCAGGTATAGTGGTGCATGCCTTTAATCCCAGCACTTGGAAGTCAGAGGCAGGTATATATCTGTGAGATTGAGGCCTGCCTGGTCTACATAGCAAGGGCAAGGCCGGCTGGGGCAACAGGGAGACCCTGTCTCAAAAACAAAGTAAATGTACAAAGTCAAATAAAACATACACTGTATATTCAAAATGCAAACTGTAATCTCTGAGAAGTAGCTGTAAGTAAGTTATGTCCCACAATTTGAGAAAAAGGTCTAAAATGAAAGTTGCAGCTAGGCATGGTGACACATATAATCTCAGCAGTTGGGAAGCACAGAAAATATTGCCACGGTTGAGGCCAGCCTGGTAACACATTTAGTTTCAGGCCCGCCAGGTCTAATAACAAGACCTTATCTAAGATTAAAAAAAAAAAAAACCCTCTCCCGCCCCCACCCAACCCCCAGCCCCCACCAAAAGTTGCTCTAAAGGCCACAGCATCTATTGAATCCTCCAGACACTACAATCTATCTGATTTAAGCAACATTCTGAAGGATCTACTTTGGGCTATATCTCAATCTAGTTAACATAATCTGTCTGATATGTTGTAGACAGAAACTATAGTATAGGAAATTTATCAAAATCAAGAATTAGATCTCAGCACTACTGAAAGGAAAGGGTAATTTGATGGTTCTAAAGATAAAAATACACCTGAAAAACAAAAAGAGAAGGCAATAACACCAAAGTTCAACTAGTTAAAAAATTTTATTTTACACCAGATCATGTAGTGGATACCTGCTACAAGCTCTACACTGTATCTACAAAGATGAACGAAGTGAGTTCCCTCGTGGAGTCATGTGGAAAGCCACGTGTAAATAATTGCCATGGTTCTTTTCTTATCTCTGAGAGCATCCAAAGTGGGACAAAAGACCAGTAGTGTTTTCCAGGAGAATAGATCTTCTTGCAGCAAAAGAAGTCTTAGCAGAATACTATCAACTACTTTTTTTCTGGTCTATTTGAGACAGGGTCTCCCTGTAATGCCAGCTGTCCTAGAACTCACTATGCTGACCTTGAACTCACAAAGATCCACCTGCCTCTGCCTCCTGAGTGCTGGAATTTTTTTTTTCTTCTTGAGACAGGGGCTCCTGTAGCTCTGGCTGTCCTAGAACTCACTCTGTAGACCAGGGTGGCCTTGAACTCACGGAGATCCACCTGCCTCTGCCTCCCAAGGGCTAGGATTAAAAGCTGAGTGCTGGAATTTAAGGTGTGTGCCACCATGCCCAGTTTATCAACTACTTTTAAAAGAATAAGTTCCTCAGACTGGAGACACTACTCATGGAAGAGCAGCTGCCTGGCTCTACTGAGATCCTGGGATTGATCCAGTACAACAACAAAGTTCATAGCACTTATCTTTTAGAATTTGGTCACCCTAAGGAATTTTGCAGAATTGTATTTCTATAATAGCAATGATAAGACTAGATCCTTAGCCAAGGATCACAAACTACAAGACCCAGTAGCCACTTCCACAATAGTAACAAAGTCAGACCCTAACAAAGAATGAGACGTACAACTTACTTTTTGGCAAGTGCTCTTCTCTCTTCGGGTGTGTAGTCTAGAGAACCTATGGCTCCCTCTCCTTTTGTTGGCATAAACCCAATGATGGCCAGTAATGCTGTTCTTACTGAAACAGAAAACAGACACCAACCTGAGCAAAAGGAACTAGAGCAGCATCTAGGGAGAGGCCAGCCACGGGGTGGGAGGACCTGAGCTCAGGGCAGCTCTATCTAGGGAGAGGCCAGCCACGGGGTGGGAGGATCTGAGCTCAGGGCAGCTCTATCTAGCACTCACATTCTAAACAATGTCTAGACATGGAAAAGCATTTTTGCCAATTTTTCAATGCTATCTGATTATCTTAAATATATTCAGTCTCAAAGGTGTGTTATAATTTGTGATTATAAACTGAATAAAGTGGTATGAAGTTTATATTTACTTTTTATTAATACTCACTACTCCATGAAGGCTGCCAAGTTTCAGGATGATGTCCTGAGATGCTTAAACAGATCTTCTTGCCTACTTCAAATCGTCCATTAGCCTTAGGAATAAACAACACTTTTTAAAAATTGCAAAGGTCTATTTAATGTTTTACATTTTATCTTTAGGGTTTTTTTCTTTTTTTTTTTTTTTTTGTCTTATTGAGACAGGGTCTTCCTGTAGCTCCAGCTGTCCAGGAACTCACTCTGTAGACCTGGCTGGCCTTGAACTCACAGAAATCCACAAGTGCTAGGATTAAAGGCATGCACCACCACACCTGGCCTTATCTTTACATATTAATAAATTCTAAGATAATATTTTTTTCTTTTTTTTAAAGATAATATATTTTTTAATGTAACTCTAAAGCACACAGACTTTTGTCCTCTTACAGATGACATTCCAAAAAACATCTGTTGGATGCTGAATAATAAAAGCTGTTTTTAGAAGGTGTATCAGCAGCTTTTTGGAGACTCTGCCATACAACTGGAGTCTAAATAATTAGCATACAAAGATCTACTGATGAAGTACCCCGTGTTTACTATATACTCAGTGAATTAAAAGAAGACATGTAAGAGGCTAGTACAAAAGCTAAGGTCAAAACTAGTGTCATCTAACTAGTGGGGAAGGAAGGGTTTGGAGAGGAGGCTTTGAGACGGGAGCAATTTTTCAGAAGGATGAATCCACTTAGTCATCTAGGGGCACAGAAAAGGGAAATCAGAGACCACGGCTTCCATTTTGGACATGGATCTAATGGCTTGATGGGAAATATGCTAAAGCAGGTTAAGCAGGTAGCATGTAAGTATGCTAATGTCAGGGAAACATGATAGAGAGATGCTGGGTCCCTCTCATTTCAGGAGTGAATGAATAAACTAAAGTTATTTCAAACAAATAAGAAAACAGAGTTGAAATATGAATAGGTGAAACAGAGTATTAAGGGAAAGAAAGTGAGAAAGAAGAGGGATGAAGTCAGAATACACATTCCACCTGGGCAACAGCTAACTCAGCCCCTGCCACAGCCACAGGCCTGGCAGATGATGTGTTCAATGAATATTTGCTGAATGAAAGTTGAACATGACTTTTCAAGAAGAGAAGTGAATGAAAGTGCAGTACTATCAGGAAGCTGCTTTTCAGTGGGTAAATACAACTGGTCCACTGGTGAACCACTGAAATATCCTATACCTGCTAAAGAGATGTTGTCAACCACCCACTATACACACAGTTTCCCCACAGACCAGCCCTTTTTTCTCCAGACCATGTGGGTCTCCCAACTAACTGACCTGATTTCTGACATAGTAGTGCACCTGCAGGACTCTGCTCCAGTCCCGGTACCAACAGTAACCATAAGCAGTAATACCTAATACTTGTTAAATGGCAGTATCTATATGCCAGGAACATTGGAGTATGACTATGTTTGCCACAGACAATATTCCATTTGACAGAAGTACAAACCAAACCTCAAACACAATATATAATAGACATGTGGGAAAATTGGAGTCCAGACCCACTGCTACTAAACAAATGCTTTCTGTCATCCACCAAGTATGGATGCAAGTTGGTACTTTGTTATTTACAGATGGATACCTCCTTTCATCATGTGCTACCCTTGTGGATCAGATAAAACTTGGAATAGGATAAAGACTGAAACGAGGCTGTGGGATTTCTCAGAGGGGAGAATGCTATGTGCCAAATGGGACTACAGCAGCCTACACACTAGTAAGGACACCTGAGATGTCATAAGCAAGCAGAGCCCTGTGAGTTCCAGCTGGGGCTACAGGGAGATTTAAAAAAAAAGGAAAGGAGGAAGGGAAAGGGAAGTTGAGAAAATACATGGAAAAAAAAAAAAAAAAACAATGGTTTAAGAGAAAATTAAACAAATTACATAAGGGAAGGAAAACTTTAACAAGAGAGTTAATATAGAGAGTCTTCTTTCACATGAAAATAAAATACATAAAAGTTGAAATTCTGATATATAAACAAAAAATAACTAACATTTACCAAGGTCTCTGTGTCAGTCCTATCCTGAGCTGACTCTTTGATTTCATCAGCAGCTCAATGAGCTAGGCATCATCATGTTCACTGTAAACACGAGGAAGCTAAGGAAAAGGATGTAAGAAGGGAGGAATACTGAAGACAACACGACTATGAGCGATGCCAAGTACTGAGCACGCATGCCAAAAGCGTGCCATGCTTTCCTCACACACTGACTCACTGAGTCTTAACCATGCATTTGTACATTTATAGTACCACCAGTACCTCATAGGGGCGTCAGCTTCCTAGGAAACATTTTAATGGAAAAAAAAACTACACATTGTGGCCTAGGCTCTGAAGGCAAAATTATAATGTTCTACTTTATTTCTTAATGAGTATGCTGACTGTATTTTGCAAATACCAGGAGAACTTATCTCACAAGCACTGCAAAAAGCCAAGAATTTGAAGCTGGAGAGACAGCTCAGTGGTTAAGAAACTCTTGGAGATTTGGGTCCCAGCTCCCACATGGTGGCTAACAACCCCTGTAACTCCAGTTCCAGAGGAACTCAACACCTCTTCTATGTTGGGCATCTCACGACACAGGTATACTTACATACATGTATTGCCTACATATACTCATACACATAAAATAAAAATATACATAATTTTTTTAAAGTCAAGAATTCTTACTGTTAGGAGAATAATGCTTGGCGGCTTCATGGGGTACTCTGGTGGCAATACTATTCGTCCATGATAAACTCCTCCATCGAAATCAGAATCTGGGGGTCCTCGAACTGTGAAGTGCCATTCAAAAAGGTTATCCTGAACAAAAACAATAAATCATAGGAATCAATAACACTAAAAAGTTTTAGTATTTTTATCAATAGGAATATGAGAAATACCAGATGAGAAAAATCAAATGTTTTATAATATTGCTAGGATAGTTTCTAATGCTGAAAATGTCTCAAAAGTAAGTTATAAATAAAAAGATATAAATAAAAGTTGCTGAATCTAAATATGATGTCCTATAAAAGCTATAATCTTTTCAAAACAAATACATTAAAAACTCTGAGTGCTGACTAGGCATGATGGTAAGTCTTTAATCTCAGGACTTGGGAAGCAGAGGTAAGCAGATCTCTGTGAGCACAAGGCTAGCCTGGTCTATATAGTGAGTTCCAGACCAGCCAGGCTACATAGTGAGATCCTCTCTCTCAAAAAAAAAAAAAAAAAAAAAAAAAAGACTCTGATGCTGTTATATATTCATATAAGTTCTGTTATATTTATATGACATGATGGATTTAATGTTTCAAACTATCAATTAGTAAAAATATAGTCGATATAATTAGTTATAAATTTGGGTTATAGGAACAAATCTTTTTAACGTATTCATATTATTTTATAATTGTCAACAATATTACCAGATTGGCTATAAATGCCATTACACAGTTACCAAGTTACTTTTCTAGCTGAAAAATTCTGACACAGATTCTGTTTGTCTTCACTATTATATTACCATGAAAATCTGACTATGCAAATTTCAGTATGCTCCTCTTACAGATGAAAAAACAAGGTAAAGATGTTTGTACAAAAAGCCCAGGGTGGCTATAGAGACCCCTCAAGGGTCTGAGTGTTCCCCACTATAAAGGGTCTAGGGTTCCTTCCCTCCCTCAATACCTAACACCAAGTTAGCCTCTGAAACCCACTTACAGAGGTCCCAAGTCTAAAGAGTCTGACTTCAAAGCCTAATGAAATAGAGGGATTAGAGCAGATCAATAAACTACCCCAAACTCATTTATTTTTTGTTTTTTTTTTTTTGGTTCTTTTCGAGACAGGTCTCCTTATAGCCCCACTGTACCTGGAAACTCGTCTCTGTAGACCAGGCTGGCCTTGAACTCACAAAGTCAGCCTGCCTCTGCCTCCCACAGTGCTAGGATTAAAGGCGTGCGCCACCACGCACCGCCACCAAACCAATTTATAATGACTCAAAGCAATGCAAGAGTAGTTTTGAAGTTGATTTAGGCCGGGCATGGTGTCGCATGCCTTTAATCCTAGCATTTGGGAGGCAGAGGCAGGCAGATCTTTGTGAGTTCAAGGCCACCTGGTCTACAGAGTGAGGTTCCAGGACAGCTGGGGCTATAGGAGCCCGTATCTCAAAAAAAAAAAAAAAAAAAGAAGTTGATTTAGACAGTAAAGGGTTAAAATCCAAGGGAAGAACACTGAGATATCACTAACCTCTAGAGGCTGTGCGTGGTAATGGTCTGTTGGATCTTTCAATTCTGCTGCTTCTTTCATTAATCGTTTAACAGCTAAAATAAAATTCATAAAAATGGAGATATTTAAAATATACTTTTCTAAATGATTAACAGACTTCAATACCTAATGAAAAAGTTCCTCTCTCAATGAGGACTGCATAATTCAGCTAAGCACATAGGTTTAATTACAGGGTGACAGTACAGAAAGTAAGCAGCAGCTAGGCAGCCACACGACAGACGACAACTGTCTGTAACTCCAGTTCCAGGGATCTGATACCATCTTCTGGGCTCTGCAGTACCAGGCACACACAAGATGTATGGACATACATGCAGGCAAACACTCATACATGTAAAATAAAAAATAAATCTTTTCTTAAAAAAAAACCAGGACCAGTGAGATAGATAGATGGCTCAGCAGATAAAGCATATACTGCCAAGCCTGATGATCTGAGTTCAGTCCCTGGAACCGACATGATCAAAGGAGAGCATCAACTCCTGAACATTGTCCTCCGGTTTCAATACATGCCCTAGCACAGACACGTACCCGGAGAACAGACAAATGTTTTCACTTTTTTAAAAAGTTGACATGAACAAAAAAACATGCCTTTTGAATCTCATGCTCAGTGAAGAGTATCCTCCCATAGTCTCCTGGCTCTTCCCACATACTAGCTTGCATTAACTAACTTCACTGGCCTCTTTAAATTCCTTCCAAATGACTCTCCAGATATGAGTGAGATGGCTCAGTGGGTAAAAACTCTTGCAAGCAGGCCTGATAACCTGAGTTCAATTACTAGATTCCACAAAGGAGAGAACTCACACACGCACACGCGCACACACACACACACACACACACACACACACACACACAGAGGGAAATATTTTTTATATATATTTTCTAATTTTTATTTATTTTTCTCTATGTGTATGAGTGACTGTCTGCATGTAGGTCTGTGCACCCGTGTCGTGCAACGCCGTGGAGGTCAGAAGAGGGTCTCAGATTCCCCTGGAACTGGAGTTCTCCTGGAATTGGAGTTTCAGACGGTTCTCAGCCGCCATGTGGGTGCTGGGGATTGAACCCGGGTCCTCTGCAACAGCAGTCAGCACTCTTAACCTCTAGGCCATCTCTCCAGCCCACAGAGGGAAATCTTTTAAAAAGCCCTCCCACAGCATATTCACTTCCTCTTTATGATACATTCGTCATCTTTAGGAGCCCCACTTTTAACTCCCCTAATAAAATTCAATTCTGGCTGACCCAACTCCACCATTTTCTTATATATTGTTTACATCTGAACATATATATATAAACATACATATAAACATATATATAAACATACATATAAACATATATCCTTTTTATATTAAAAGGCGAGAAAGTCACAGCCCTAGCACATTGATACCATCATAGGGTTATAAACTCCCACCAAGACCCATCTCTCTCCTCTATCAGCACACACTCTACTCTCTAGGATCATTTCATACTTAACTGCAAAGGAAGCAACCCAGCCTTACCTATCTAAGTGACTGTCAGCAGGAGTGTACTTGAAGACCAGTACTCTCTGAGTCTTGTACCTATATACTTTTTCCTTCCTTGGCTCTCAAAGTTAAACTTTTTTTAATTTTTTTCAATTTTTTGGTCTTTTTGAGACAGGATCTCCCAACCAACCCAGCTGTCCTGGAACTTGCTCTGCAGACCAGACTGGCCTTGAACTCACAGAGATCCGCCTGCCTGCACCACCACGCCCGGCAAAGTTCAACCTTTTGATAAGAGTCTGGATTCCAATCCCTCTTATCTCAAGCTTTAGATGCTAAAGAAAAAAAGTGGTACCCTGGACTAGAATGACAAAGCCAGGGAAAGGGCATCTTAAAACTCTTTTTGAAATCACTAGTTCAACACATACTATGAGGGGCCTGCACCAGTGCTGGGAGCATGGGGTAGGCCCATACATACTATGAGGGGCCTGCACCAGTGCTGGGAGCATGGGGTACGCCCATACATACTACGAGGGACCTGCACCAGTGCTGGGAGCATGGAGTACGCCCATACATACTACGAGGGGCCTGCACCAGAGCTGGGAGCATGGGGTAGGCCCATACATACGAGGGGCCTGCACCAGTGCTGGGAGCATGGGGTAGGCCCATACATACTACGAGGGGTAGGCACCAGTGCTGGGAGCATGGGTAGGCCCACACATACTACGAGGGGCCTGCACCAGTGCTGGGAGCATGGGGTAGGCCCATACATACTATGAGGGGCCTGCACCAGAGCTGGGAGCATGGGTAGGCCCATACATACTACGAGGGACCTGCGCCAGTGCTGGGAGCATGGGGTACGCCCACACATACTAGGAGGGGCCTGCACCAGTGCTGGGAGCATGGGGTAGGCCCACACATACTACGAGGGACCTGCACCAGTGCTGAGAGCATGGGGTAGGCCCATACATACTACGAGGGGCCTGCACCAGTGCTGGGAGCATGGGGTAGGCCCATACATACTACGAGGGGCCTGCACCAGTGCTGGGAGCATGGGGTAGGCCCACACATACTACGAGGGGCCTGCACCAGTGCTGGGAGCATGGGGTAGGCCCACACATACTACGAGGGACCTGCACCAGTGCTGGGAGCATGGGGTAGGCCCATACATACTACGAGGGACCTGCACCAGTGCTGGGAGCATGGGATAGGCCCACACATACTACGAGGGGCCTGCACCAGTGCTGGGAGCATGGGGTAGGCCCACACATACTACGAGGGACCTGCACCAGTGCTAGGAGCATGGGGTAGGCCCATACCTTTGGAACAGACAGAAGAAAAGAGAAGGTCAGGTACCACACTTGAAAGAAAAGCAGTTTAAAAACAAAACAAGCCAGGCATGGTGGCGCACGCCTTTAATCCTAGCAGAGGCAGGAGGATCTTTGTGAGTTCAAGGCCAGCCTGGTCTACAGAGCGAGTTCCAGGACAGCTGGGGCTACAGGGAGACCTTGTCTCAAAAAGACCAAAAACAAAACAAAACAAAAAAGACAACAAAAACAAAAAAAAAAACCAGGTAGCTATCTAGATGGGTACGAATATGCAGGAGCTACAGCAAACAGAGGAACTGTTACAGGGCTATAGGCAGAGGGCGAGAGAATCGATCCATGTATGTATAACCACATCAGTTTGGTACCGTTTTTTTCATAAAATTTCATCTTTCCTAGGTTAAAAAAGAAAAAGAATCCTAGCCAGGAGTTGTAGTACATAGCTGTAATCCCAGAATTCAGGAGGCTGAGACAGGAACATTTTGATCTCAAAACAATAATGAAGTTCTATTTCATAATCACTAGCATTCTTTTCCACTTCCTACTCTGAACTAAGCCTCTATAGGCAAAGTTCTGATCATAAGTTCCTATCAGGTGCTAGGTGTTACAGCTACAAGCACACAGTGTTTGGGTCATCAAGGAGTTTAAAGTTGGGGGGCCTGCCACTATTAAAGCATGATAAATGCTACATTAGAAACATGCATATTGAGACAACCTCTCCTTCCAAGTTCTAGATACTCAACCTTGTTCATGTTCTCTCTACCCCGGCCTTCTTACACAGTGTAAGTGTAAGAGCTTCCCCTCAACGACAAAGCTGCTCTGGCACCTATTACATGAAGTAACTTCTTCAAGAAGGTCTGCTTGATACTCTTCCTGTCCTTTCTCAGAAGGGCTAGCGATTCCCATCTGGCCATGTGAAGTGTCTGGGATGGGACAGACACTAGCAATTTTCTTCATATTATTCTCATGGCCTGTCAGGTTTGTGAATCACTGCCCTTGAGACCAGGTTGAGTCCCTGCTACGTATCATTACGACACTCGTATTCTATCTTTCCTAAAGTTCATCTCATTTTCAGCATGTATTTAACGTCTATCTTTCCCAATAAGCATCAGTGAGGCTCTTTACTGTAGTCTTCTCTGGGTTTAGAACAGAGAGCATACAAATACTAGTTGAATGAACGTTAAAGCCTTCTTCCAACGTATCTCTTTCCAAGAATCTGGAACTGTGACTTTTAATGTTTTTAAACTTCTTGACATAGACAAAATCCATTATTGAAAGAAAAGCTTAATGAAAACCCTAATATGGGGGCTGGAGAGATGGCCTAGCAGTTAAGAGCGCCGACTGCTCGAGGACCTGGGTTCGATCCCCAGCACCCACCTGGCGGCTGAGAACTGTCTTTAGCTCCAGTTCCAGGGGAATTTGACACCCTCTTCTGACCTCCGTGGCATTGCACGACACGGGTGCACAGACCTGCATGCAGACAGTACATTCATTAACATACGAAAATAAATAAAATTTAAAATAAAATAAAAAAAAGAAAACCCTAATATGAAAAATAAATAATACATTTGTTTGACTTTAGTGCTAAGTGTAGAAAGGCCTGTGGGCTACTTAGTCTCCTCCCAAACATTTCATTCCTAAAGGGATCCACAGACAAGGACTGAAGGCTGGTAAGACTGACTCTGCAAGTAAAGCCATCTGCCCGACAAGCCTGAAGAGCAGGATTTGATCCCCAGAATCCACATAAAAAGCCAGCTGCACGCCTTTAGTCCTAGCACTTGGGAGGCAGAGGCAAGTGGATCTTTGTGAGTTCAAGGCCAGCCTTGTCTACAGAGTGAGTTCCGGGACAGCTGGGGCTACAGGGAGACCCTGTCTCGAAAAGACCAAAAAAAAAAGCCAGCTGCAGTGGCCGTGTCTGTAAAGCCAACACTCCAGTGCTGAAACAGGCTGAGGCAGGAGAATTTCCAAGAAGCCCTCAGGCCAATTGGCCTGGAGTACACACAGCAGAAACAAGTAAAACCCTATCTCAATAAGGTGGTAGCCAAAAACTGACTCGTGAAAGATGTCCCGGCCTCCACACACAGACCATGGCATGTGATTAAAATGGTGAAGAAGGCAAGAGTTCAATCCAGAGCAGCCCTATACAGCAGGCTAAGCAATTTAACTTTGAGCTTTACCTGCCTCAACTAGGATACCACTAAAACATTTTCAATTTGAAAAGTGATCTAAAATTTTGTTTTGTTTACATAGATCCGGTAACAGTAGTGACACTGCACATATTTTTGTATGTGCTACATGCTTCACCACAGGGGTGGAAGCAAAGGAGTTGATCCAGAAATCAAAGATCACTCTAGAGCTGAGGATGAATCTGGCTCGAGGCCTTGGGCTGGTATGTGAGGAGCGGGGCAGCTCGCCGGTGCCTGAACACTGTGACTCCCAGAGGTGAGGATTTTAGAATAAGATGCAAGCTTGGGAATGCGAGTCTCTTTCTAGAGATGCAAGTCTCTTTCTAGAGACTTTTTCAAACTACTAGAAATCTATAAAGTTGCAAAGTCACCAGTAATTCTACACATCTACAGTTAAGATGGATCTGAGTTGGCAAGAAAGCTTGAGAATGACTGCATGAAGCTGACACCAACACACAGACAGGATAGCTCACTTCTGGTGGAGGCACAGGGTGCCTTGGACCAGTCCCTTGTGCTCCATCATCTGCTCTCATCATCTCCTCCAAATGTCCCAATCCTCCTTCTCAGTAAGGCTGCCAAAAGATTCTTTTGGGGTGTTTTGTTTTTAAGATTTTTTTTTTTTGTCTTTTCGAGACAGGGTCTCCCTGTAACACCAGCTGTCCTGGAACTCACTCTGTGGACCAGGCTGGCCTTGAACTCACAAAGATCTGCCAGCCTCTGCCTCCCAAGTGCTAGGATTAAAGGCGTGCACCACCACACCCAGCTGGTTTGTTTGTTTTTAAGATAGTCTCCAGGTTCCTACATGGTGGCTAACAACCATCCATAACTCCAGTTCCAGGGGATCTGACACCCTCTTCTGAGCTCCTCAGGCATTACACAACATGGGTGCACTTACATACATACAGGCAATACACTCATACTCATAAAATAAAAAATAATGAAAAAAGTAAAATAAAAAAATACATCATAAGACAGGGTCTCTATGTAGCCCTGACTGGCCTGAACTCACAGAGATCCACCTGCCTATGTCTCTCCAGTGCTGGGATTAAAGGTGCTTGCCACCACGCCCAGCAGCAAAGTCAATCTCTGTAACTCCTGGCTCTGTACATTAAGACTCTATTATTTTGGTCATAGGAAACCCAAACAGATATCAGGAGCTTGATCCAGAGACAACTGCTTGTAGGTTCAGTCAGGAGTTTCTGAGGTGCCTCACAAAGAGCGTTAGCCACAACCACAAGTCCATTCCAGAAAAATCATGAAGGAAAAAATTTCCCACATACGAAATGAACAAATTACAAACTACAAGCTTCAATGCCAGACTTTAACCAGTTATTTGTATTGTCATCACTTAATCTTCCCATTCACAGCTCTAAGACAACATCAAATCAGACAAAGAGGACATGTGATTGTTTTAAATCTCAGCTCTAAGACATCAAATCAGACAAAGAGGACATGTGATTGTTTTAAATCTCCTCCTTTCACATAGTCCTTTCTCTACAAATGACAAAGGTGTTTTCCTAAAATAAGAGAAGAAGCGTTTTCACTGGGTCTCTTAGCATTCTAACAAGTCCCATAGCTCATCTAATTCCCCTTCTCCATGCAAACTCACAATCATCCACACCAATAGGGGAAATAGATTTTTAAAAAGCATTCTTTTTAGAATACCACCACCTTTAAGGAAATGAAACCAAAAGCTGATGGGAGTTTATGCTGCAGATTCAAAAGATGTCGACCAAAGCTCAACATACTTCGGAAATGTAAAATGTTATCATAATCTCAGCTATGATAACCTATCAAAATTGAGCAATGCTCTGACAACAACATACTGGGATCCACTAGTTCTCCAGTCCAAATTCATTACTGCTCACACGGCTCTCTTCTCCGGACATTCTCAGTACCTCTGCTGGTCTAAAGAAGCACATGGCTAGGAAGCACCACACAATTTACCACACCGTTTCCTTTAAATCTACTGTCACATTCTATCGTTCTACAATTAAAATGTTAACGTTCACACTTTCTTTTCTCTGTTTTAAATTCTTCAGGTTTTTAAGTGATGGGCTGGAGGGAGAGTGTAGACCCATGGAAATTCAACTGTGCAACTGTTCTATCTCTAAAATGCATTACTTTCCTTTATTTTTCGTGTATGTGTGTGTGTGCATGGGCCTATGTGCCACAGACCGGGTGTCCGAGGAAAACGTGTTCTCTCCTAATACCAAGTGAGTAGTATTAGGCTCCCTGTGCTGTCATGTGTATACAGGAATGGCCTTCAAATTTTAAAGAATCCTAAAATATGACTGCTTCTACAGCTGGTCACCAAAAAGACACTTCTTACATGTCAGCCCTCAAATTAACAACACTCTGTTTAATCAATATCCTTGGGCTTTTCTGGAATTTTTTGTATATTCTGAAATTTTTAGTAATTTTTTAAAAATTAAAAATTCCAGCACTCAGGAGGCAAAGGCAGATGGATCTCTGTGATCAGAGATCAGACTGGTCTACATAGGAAGTTCCAGGCTACCTGGGGCAACAGGGAGAACCTGTCTCAAAAAGACCAAAAAATAAATAAGAATAAGTAAAAATTAAAAATTCAGAATGCCAATTCTTTCCACAAAAATACTAGTCTTATTAATTCCCACTTAGAAGAAGTTTTGAAAAGAAAATTTAAGCAGTAGCAAGAGTGCTTGCTCATAGATCATTAATATCTTGGGATTTATCATTCAGAGCTAACTGGGGAGTTTCTTCCTCCTGACAAATTTTTCAAGGTGCCTATAGAATAAATATACACATTAAAAAAAGAAAGAAACAAAGAAAGAAACAAAGAAAATCACTTCTAGAATACAGTGATTTGCTTCAAGCCTGACTTAATTTTAATGGTTTCTGCCTTTTTTTTTTTTTTTATGCACCAGAAAATAATTGGAGACCAGGACTCCTGTGAGCTGCCACTGAATGAAGAGCTGGTATTAATGGAAGTAAATTAATTCTCTGCATGACAAGATAGATTAGCTCCCCCCCCCAAAAAAAAATAATCATCAAGTACACTGCTTAATTAGCTTTTAAAATTCTGATTAGTTTCCTTACAGGACATTTCCTTTATGTATGTAATTCTATTCACCTCAAATGCCACAAATAGGACGTTTCAACCACAGAATACTCAAATGTGAGTTTGACAGCTACAAAAGTTCGATGGCAGGGATAGAGTATCACCACCGTATTGAGGATGCTGGGGCTGTTCACTACACCTGTTCTTGATATGACTGTCTCCAGCTCCCCTCCGAGAAGATGAGCAAGGCGAGAAGCCAGGGATAAGGAGTGCCAGCAGGTCCGGAGACTGGAGGCCTGGGCCCGCCCTGCCGCCTCGCCCTGCGGCCTGCACCTCCGGGACAGGCCGCGGCCTCGCGTAGAGCGCGAAACCCGGAGCAGCCGCGAGGAGTGGCGGACGCGAGCTGACTGCCGCGCCGCAGCGGGAGTCCACGGTCCCTCTGGGCTCCTCGCCCCCGTCCCAGCCCTACTCACCCGGGCTCTTCAGGTTGTAGCGGGTCTCCATGGCGGGCCGCCGGCCCTGCTCCGGCCTCCCTACCTGCCGCTCCCCCCGGCGCTGCGGTTGTCCAGGTCTCGGTGCGGCTCGACGGACCGGCCAGGCGAGGGCCTCCGTTGACACCGCCCAATCAGCCCGACTGCGGGCGGGCAGACGGGTGGTAAGCGCGCGGCTGAGGCGCTGTCGGTGGGTCCGCCTCCTCCGCTGCTCCCCGCCTCCCTAATGGCCGGGCAGGCGCCGAGGCGTCGCCGAGCCGGGTGCCGGGCTGCGGACAGCCTGTTCGCCTGGCCGCGGGCCCAACCCGCAGCGAAGGCGGCTGCGTCACCGCCCGCGCCCCGGTCTGCGAAGCTCCCCTGACGTGGCACTCGCTCGGTGCTCGCTCTCTAAGCAGCCGCGGGCCTCGGGAGGCCTGCCCGGGGGCTTGCAGGAATGGGCGGTGCCCTGGTCCCTTCGGCCCAACCTCTGAGGCCGATTTCCCATCCGGGGGTCTAGGGCGTTCCCAGTCTGCTCCAAGGAATAGCGCGGCCGCCCGACCCGCAGCCTGCGGCGGGGACCGGCCCGGGGGAGCTCGGAGCGGTGGGCCGGGGCCCTGCGCTGGGCCGGGGCTCTGTGACGTTCTCTCTTCCAGCCTGTGGCTGTCTGTTGGGGAGGCAGCGAGGAAAGGAAGACGATGTGGAGCCAAGTTTTTATACCATTTTCCCCTCCCTCAATAATGTGATAGTAACCAAAGCCCTTTGGGTCCCTTCCCCTCCGCATTCCCATCATAGTACAAAGTCTACTGAGTGTTTCTCCCTGACAGTCTTGACAGTGTCACAATTCTTTTTGATGAAGGTAATTGTGGTCTTGAAGGAATTACGATGTTCACTTAAGTTCTCTTTTTTTCAGGTGCATTTTAAATTCTTTTCCTTTGGGCATATTACTGGTGTTATTTTTTTAAGTTTTCATTTATTTCTTGATTAGTTTTGAACACTTTTAAGTCTATTTCAGAGGTTCTTAAAGTTACAGCGGCTTGGAGCAGGACGTGGTAGCGCACACCTTTAACCCTAGCACTTGGGAGGCAGAAGCAGGCAGATCTTTGGGAGTTCAAGGCCAGTCTGGTCTACAGAGTGAGTTCCAGGACAGCTGGGGCTACAGGGAAACCCTGTCTCGAAAAGACCAAAAAAACAAACAAACAAAAAGTTACAATGGCTTATCTAGAGCTTGAGAAGCCTGAGAAAAGTCCAGGTCTTCAGACTCTCGAAACAAGCGATTCTTGATGGAATGCTAAAAAAGGACTTAGGCTAGCTTGTGTCACACAAGGCCTCTACCCCACCACTTAGAGTTTTATGTTTCTTAGAACCTCAATGCTATTTGGGGATTTCATACTTTAGGATATTTATTCTTCAACACTTAAAACTTTTCTTATTTTTTAATTTTTTATTTTTTTATTTGTTTATTTTATTTTACTATTTTATTTTTTGAGACAGGGTATCCCTATAGCCCCAGCTGGCCTGGAACTCACTCTATAGAGCAGGCTGACCTTGAACTCACAGAGATCCTCCTGCCTCTGCCTCCTGAGTGCTAGGATTAAAAGCATGGGCCACCATGCCCAGCTTAAAGATGGTTCTTAGCTGCCATGTGGGTGCTGGGAATAGAACCCAGGTCCTCTGCAAGAGCAGTGGGTGCTCTTTTTTTTTTTTTTGGTCTTTTCGAGACGGGGTCTCTGGCCCCAGAGCAGTGGGTGCTCTTAACCACTGAGCCATCTCTCCAGGCCTAGAAAAACTTTTCTTATTTTTAAAAATAATTTTTTTTTCTGGGGCTGGAGAGATAGCCTAGCGGTTAAGAGCGCCAACCGCTCTTGCAGAGGACCCAGGTTCGATCCCCAGCACCCACATGGCGGCTGAGAACCGTCTGAAACTCCAATTCCAGGAGAACTCCAGTTCCAGGGGAATCTGACACCCTCTTCTGACCTCCACGGCATTGCACAACACGGGTACACAGACTTGCATGCAGACAGTACATTCATACACATACAGAAATAAATAAAATTTTAAAAAATGATTTTTTTTCTTAATCATAAAGATCATATATGACAATTATTCCATATTGGGGATATGAACAAAATAGATATGTAATCCTGTTGAGAAATGGTCAGAAATACTCAGAAATGATTAAGATTTTGGTATGTTTGTCTTTAGCCTTTATTGTAAAACAGGTATTTTAAAAGAGTTGATATCCCATTGTATCTATTTTCTATAAAACCATCTGTTATTAAGCTAATGAGTTATATAATTTGTAAAAAGCTGTGCTGCTGTCACATGGTAGTATGAATTGGCTGATTTTATTTTAGTGTCTTCCTAGAATAAGGTTTAAATGGTGGCGCATGCCTTTAATCCTAGCACTGGGGAGGCGGAGGCAGGTGTATCTTTGTGAGTTCAAGGCCAGCCTGTTCTACAGAGTGAGTTCCTGGACAGCTGGGACTACAGGGAGACCCTGTCTCGAAAAGACCAAAAAAAAAAAAAAGAAAAGAAAAGAAAAAGTAAAAAAGAAAGCCATTTGGAAAGCCAAAATGGACTTTATTGTAAACATTTTATCAATGATTTGGGGTATTTATGCTAGGCAGAAGCAACTGCTTCTCTTCTTCCCCTTCCTTCCCCTCCCCCTGGGGGGCGGAATCCATCTGCCATGGTTGCTCTTTTTTTCCCTCCCCCCACCAAGGGTTTCCTTTGGGGGCTGGCTAATAAGAAACATGAGAGTTTTTTGCCATAGGGATAATGAAACTGGTATTAATGTAACAGAAGTGTTATTTATGTTATTACCAAGCACACAAGTTTAAACTCCCATTAGCTGCTTAAAATGTCAGGAAGAACAGCAAGGAGTTCTTTGTTCTGCATGCTTGGGCTGGCTGCATTGCAGCTTCATGAGCTGTGATTTTGCTTGCCATCTGGTGATCAGCTGAAGGATCCCAGAGAGAAAATGCCCCTCCTTCTTTTTTGTTTTCCATTTCTGCTACCCTCCAAGCTTCACCTGATGATCCTAACACTTTTGTAATGCTAGATTTCAGAATATGTTAGAGATGCCAGGTAAGTGTATTTGAAATCTGTGAAGCACTTACAATGATTGTTTAGTAGGTTCCTTCCACCAGATGACTTATGAGCACTTTTAACTCTCTGACATACCCAGGACTGCAGCTTTACAGGGAGAGAAGAAATCTGCATCGGAATGCACTTTTGCTTCATTTATATGGGTTGCATCTCTTTGTTTCTTTCACAATTTAAAGTATTTTCAATTAGTAACCAAAATTACAATAGTTATCCTTCTGACTCGTAGTTCTAGGAACCAGTGGATGAATTTAGCAAGAGTGACCTCATTTTCTAAGTTTAGCAACAAACACCTGCAGCTAAGATAAAACTGTTCTTTGTGGTAGAGAGAATAGGCACTCCAGATGTGCTCATGGACAGCTGGGGCACATCTGTGTCTTCTGCCTTCTGAGCCCTCTCATAAGATCTCTTCAGGGACTGTCCCTCTGCTACTCTGCCTGTGCCCTCTTTCTTCTGTTCTAAGCTTGTCACTCCAATTTGTCATTCTCTAACCCCTAGCTAGCCAACTGCTGGTTGAGAAAAGCTGGATGTCTTCAGACTACCTTGAATGGCTTAGAACTCTGCTCCACACCTTGACAGAATTTTCAGTTTCTATTCGTTAGGAAAGGCAAAGTAACAATAAGTGACTGAATTCAAAACTTTTTCATTTTTATTTTTTTCTATTTTATGTATATGCATATATAAGTGCACTCATGTCATGCAATGCCTGTGGAGGCAGCAGAGAGCATCAGATCCCCTGAAACTAGAGTTACAGATGGTTGTTAACCACCGTGTGGGATCCGAACTGGGTCCTCTGCAAAACCTGCCAGTGTTCTTAACCTCTGAGACATCTCTGCAGCCCCTAAGTTCAATACTTTCAAACAAATCCATATTTTATGCATCACTGGAGCAGACACAAACTTAATAATTGATAGACATGTGACACATTCTTTACTCTGCAAAGTTCAGCATATATGAGTTAATAAGACTTCTAAGAGGAGTTCTGCAGTCCCTGAAACTGAGGTAGTAATTGCCGATTTCTTTAGACAGACAACCCTGTACTGCTTCCCCTGAAAACCCACTTGCAGTCTAGGCAGAGCTTGAGAGCCACATCTTCAGCTTCTGAAGAGCAACCCTGGACTTCCTTATAGCTTACTGCTCTTCTAGCACTCAGCAGCCAAGAGTCGCCACAATCCATCTGCCTTCTAGCATCCTGTGGGAAAATATTGACATCAATTTTACTTCCCCAGAGACTTGAAGTAGGGTTTAGGTGTAGATGTTCATAAACAATGTGCCATGTGTGCCAGAGTGGGAAGCATAGTTTTCCCCAAAATATGATTTCTCAGAAAGCTATTTTGTATTTTGGGTTTTGCTTTGTTGTTTTTGAACAGAATACTCTTCAGGAAGACAAGATGTTTTTAAAAGTTCTGAAACAGCAAATTCCCCTTATAAAAGCCACTGAACAAAATCAGTGGGAGAAGGGAGCCAAAGATGTGTTTATTAATCATTCCAGAGGGAAACCCTGTCAAGTCAAGCAGGGGCTGCATAGCTGTAGTTCCAACACTCTTGGGAGGCTGAGAGGAAGGCAAGGTCCACCCAGCCTGTCTCAAAAAAGAAACTGTTCTTCAAATTCAGTAAAATCTCCACTGACAGCAACCTACAAAACTTAAAGTTTATTCTAAAATAACTAGGAAGGAACTATTAGCTCATTCAGAATGTTTCAGTGATGGTGGATGTGCTAGAAGATGCATTGAAAGAACGTGTTGATGGCTGGGCGTGGTGGGGCACGCCTTTAATCCTAGCACTTGGGAGGCAGAGGCAGGCGGATCTTTGTGAGTTCAAGGCCAGCCTGGTCTACAGAGTGAGCTCCAGGACAGCTGGGGCTACAGGGAAACCCTGTCTCAAAAATACCAAAAAAAAAAAAAAAAAAAAGAAAGAATGTGCTGAGAAGCAATTTATCTAAATACCATTTTGTATAATGATATAAATGCAAATATTTAAATAAATCATTTAAAAGACTATTTTACATGCATAGCAGTTTACATTAAGTTGTAGGTTAAATAATATAGTAATTCTTGATCTTTTTGAGACAGGGTTTTCCCTGTAGCCTCAGCTGGCCTGGAACCCAGTATGTAAACCAGGCTGGCCTTGAACTCACAAAGCTCTGCCTGACTCTGCCTCCCAAGTGCTGGGATTAAAGGCATGCACCACCTCACCCAGTTCAAATAATACAGGTCTTCAAAGCTACATCAAGTTAGAAAACACTAAATATATATATATATATATATATATATATATATATATAAAATGTGTGTATTTCATAGATATAGAGATAGAGATAGATACAGAGACAGAGAGATAGAGGGGCTGGAGAGATGGCTCAGTGGTTAAGACCACCAACTGCTCTTGCAGAGGACCCAGGTTCGGTTCCCAGCACCCACATGGCAGTTAAGAACCGTCTTTAACTCCAGTTCCAGGGAATCCAACGCCCTCTTCTGACCTCTGCAGCATTGCATGACATGGGTGCACCAAACTACATGCAGACAGTACACTTATACACATAAAGAATAATTAATTAATAGGATTAAAGAGAGAGAGAGAGAGATGCATGGAGGATTCAAGAAAGCTCCGGTGTCATTCTAACCCTAATCTTTCCCACTAGACGAGAGACGTACAGCACTTGTCTCCCCAGGAAAGTTCCCTTTACTGTGTTGCTTTGCAAGAACAGCAACCAGAACCCTCATTACTAAAGCAACCTCCTGCTTATGGACTGTCTGATTGAAGAAGGTCGAGAACCACACAGGTGCTTTTGCAGGGCCCCAAAAGAAAATTGCATGGCAGCCTGATGTACATAGACAATAGGTAGGATAGCAGCTAGAAGGAGGATTCTCTACCAGGGTAGTGAGGGCTGGCAAAGGTGCTGAGGTCTAAACTGTCTTACTGTAGTTAAGTAGCTTCAGAAAAGGGCCCCATTCAAAAGAGGGCTCTTAATATGAGGCGTCTCAATTGTTCGATTACAGATTAGAATTATGCCCCCCACCCCAGGAATTTATTAGTAAAGATCAACAGAGCAAGATGGTCATGGTCATGGTCTTAGGTAGCAGGGAACAAGTTAATGCTTCCCCTGACAGCTCCATGTGCTGGACAGCTTTAGTGTCAACTTGACACACCTGGGTTGAGGGAGGAGCCTCAACTGGAGAATTTCCTCCATTGGACTGGCCTGTGGCCATGTCTGTGGGGTATTTTCTTGGTTGTTGAGTGGTATGGGAGGGCCTAGCCCACTATGGGCAGTAACACCCCTGAGTAGGTGGTTCTGTGTTGTATAAAAAGCAAGCTGAGCATGGGCCAGAGGAGAAAGCCAGTAAGCAGCATTCCTCCATAGCCTGTGCTTCAGCTCCTGCCTCCAGGTTCCTGCCCCAAGTTCCTCTGTTGGGCTCCCTCAGTGATGAACTGTGATGGGGGATATGCGAGTCGAATAAACCCTCTTCTCTCCAAGATGGTTTTGGTCAGAGTGTTTTATCACTAAAATTGAAAGTAAACTAGAACACTCTGTCAGCTCTCTTTCAAGGGAAAAGAGGCTTGCTGGTTTGGGGGTATTTCAAAATAGCACTAAAGGGAAAACTCATTCTGGAAAAATTGAATGTCATTTGTAGTAACAGAGATGCATCAGATATTCATTCATGAGTCAACAAACTCCAAGAACAATCAGTTGTCAAGGACATTGTAAAGAAGAGTCTCTAAGATTGCAACTCCCTCATCTCCTCACTCCTAATGTGACCCAGCATACTCAGTTATCCAAGGATGGACACAAGGTCAAACCACTCTAGTGAACAGTAGAAACCTTTGCTCAACAAAAAGTTCAAGAACTTACTCAGAATTTCCCATCTGTTAAGACCTTAAATTAAAAGAATAAAAATGCTGTAGGCAGGGGAAAAAAGCCCTCAGGCAATTCGGACCTGACCAGTACAGCTTTACTAACTGTCAGTTGTGAGTCATTAAATTGTGAGCTCATTTTTTAAAAAGGAAATAGAAAAAATACTAGAATACATTTCATGAAGAAAATATTTCACGTGATTTTTTTAAAAATATTTTTATGTATGAGTGTATTTCCTGCATGTGTCTAAGTGCACCCGTGTCATGCAATGCCCATGGAGGTCAGAAGACGGTATTAGATCCCCTAGTACTGGAGTTACAGATGATTGTTAGTTGCCATGTGAGTTCTGGGAATTGAACCTGGGTCCTCTGCAAGAACAGCCAGTGCTCTTAACTGCTAAGCCATCTTTCTTTTTTAAATTTCATTTTTTATTTAGTGTCTATGAGTGTTTTGCCTGCATGTGTGTAGGTGTATCACGTGTGTAGTGTATCACATGTGTGCAGTGCCCACAGAGGCCAGAAGAGGGCGTCAGGTTCCCTGGAACTGAAGTACTAGATGGCCATTTGCCACCATATGGGTGCTGGGAACCAAACATGGGTCCTGATAACCGAACTCCAGTCCTGTGTAAGAGCAGCAAGTGCTCTTAAGCACTGAACCATCTCTTCAGCCCTCATGTGATTCTTTTTAATAACATTAGTAAAAATGTAATATCATGAACATTGTTTATTCTGACTCACAAGTCTAAAATGGATTTCATAGGGGCTGCGGAGATGGATCGGTGGGGAAGAACACTTGCTCTGCAAGCATGAGGACCTGAGTTCAGCTCTCCAACACATACGTAAAAAGCTGGGCATGCCTTTATCTGCCTATAACCTCAGACTTGAGGGGTAGAGACAGGCAGAGCCTAAAAGCTCACTGGTCAGCCAGCCTCATTGAATGGCCAGCTTCCAGTTCAGTGAGAAAACATCTCAAAACAATATGATGGAAGATCCTGATGTCCTGTTCTGGTCTGCACATATATATGAACCACATATATATCACACAAAACATATACGCATGCCAGGTGTGGTGGCTCACGCCTTTAATACCAGCACTTGGGAGGCAGAGACAGGCGGATCTCTGTGAGTTCTAGGCCAACCTGGTCTAATAGAGAGTTCTAGGACAGCTGGGGCTGCAGGGAGACCCTGACTCAAAAAGACCAAAAAAAAAAAAAAAAAAAAAAAAAAAAAAAAAAAAAAAAAAAAAAAAAAAAACACATACAAACACAAATGGATCTCATAAAAAAGTGAATATAGGGGCTGGAGAGATGGCCTAGCGGTTAAGAGCATTGATGCTCTTACAGAGGACCTGGGTTCGATCCCCAGCACCCACATGGCGGCTGAAAACCGTCTGTAACTCCATTTCCAGGAGAACTCCAGTTCCAGGAGAATCCGACACCCTCTTCTGACCTCTGCAGCATTGCACGACACCGGTGCACAAACCTACATGCAGACAGTACATTCATACACATAAAAAATTAATTAAAAATTTTTTTAAAAAGTGAATATAGATCTGTCACAGGACAGTTTTACATACTGCTCAAATATCACTTCAGGTAGAAGAGTTCACATGCACATTCTGTTTTTTTAATATGTAAATAGTTTTATGTGTATATTACCTGCATGTATGTAAGTGCACCCTTGTGTGTATATATGTAAGTGAAATGCAGACATAGGTCAGAAGAGGGCGACAGATCCCCTGGAACTGGAGTTATGGACCACCGCTGTTAGCCACCATGTGGGTGTTGGGAACCAAGCCTGGGTCTAGGGGGAGGGGAGTAGAGACAGGCAAATCTTTGAAGCTCATTGGCCAGCCTGTCTATCTGAATGAATGAACTCCAAGTTTAGTGAAGCGGGAGCTGGAGAAATGGCTTAGCAGTTAAGAGCAATTCTTGCTCTTCCAGAGGATCCCAGTGTGGTTCCCAGAACCAATATGGCAGCTAACAAACATTTGTAACTCCAGTTCCAGGGGATCTGGACTTACTTCCTCTCTGTCCTCCACAGGCACACTTAAATACATGCAGGCAAAACACTCATATGCTAAAATAAATAATAATTATTTAACAGGTGGCTCAGTGGTGATCTGAGTTCAGTCCCTGGAACTCATGTACAGGTGGAAGACAAAGCTGTCCTCTGAGTCCCACGTGTGCCATGGCGAGCTCCTCCCCACACAAAAAATAACTGACAAAATAGAAGACACCCAAAGTGGACCTCTGGTCTCCACACACACACACATGCAGACCCACACAAACAAGTACATATGCCACACATGCATATGCATGTGCCCCACACAAAAATTTTAATAGAATTTCATATTTACGTGCTCGCTTCAGCAGCACATATACTAAAATTGGAACGATACAGAGAAGATTAGCATGGCCCCTGCGCAAGGATGACATGCAAATTCGTGAAGCGTTCCATATTAAAAAAAAAAAAAGAATTTCATATTTAGGATACAGAATCCAGTCCTCCCAGGGGATCTGTATAGCGTCTAGATTCGTACTAATAAGCAAAGTAAGGTGCAGTAAAGTGTCTGTTAGGGAAAAACAATGTCACATTAACTAGGTGTTAAGAATGAATCAAGTAGATGGGCGTGGTGGCGCATGCCTTTAATCCTAGCACTTGGGAGGCAGAGAGGCAGGCGGATCTTTGTGAGTTCAAGGCAAGCCTGGTCTACAGCGTGAGTTCCAGGACAGCTGGGGCTACAGAGAGACCCTGTCTTCGAAAAGACCAAAAAAAAAAAAAAAAAAAAAAAAATCAAGAGTATCTTAAATTTACTGACATAACACTTCTGCAACCCTAAAAAACATGTCTCCATGTAAATATGGAGTACTCAGAGTTTAAAAGCTGAGATTGGGGCTCCACAGTGGTATACTTGCCCTGGGTTTGACTAACACCGAAGGAAAAATGGGGGTTAAAAATAAAAGTGTAAGCCTGGTGTGGTGGCACGTGGCTTTAATCCTAGCACTTAGGGGGCAGAAGCAAGTGGATCTCTGTGAGATCAAGGCTTTTGTTCTCCATAGCAAGTTCCAGGCTGGCTGGGGCTGCAGGGAGACCCTGTTTCAAAAACCCAAAAGGAGAAGTTCAATTTAAACAACAATTTATCTTTACTTATAAAATTAAAACTAGGTAATCAAGATAAATTTTTCTCCAGGACTGGTGGCATCCCAGCACTCAGCAGCCAGAAACAGGTGGATCTCTCTAAGTTCAAGGCTACCCTGGTCTACACAGCAAACGCCAGTTCAGCCAAGGCTATAGTGATACCTTGTCTCAAGAAGACAAACAAAACAAAACAAAACACCAGTCAAGCATGGTACAAACCTGTAGTCCAGAAGACTGAAGCAGGAAGATCCCTTGAGGCCAAGAGTTCAAGACCAGCCTAGGCAACCCTAATGAGACTCCCCACCTCAAGAAGTTGGGTTTGTAGCTAGGTATGGTGGAGCACGCCTTTAATCCTGGCACTCAGGAAAAAGTCAGAGGCAGGTGGATTTCTGTGAGATCCAGGCCAACCTGGTCTACATAGTGAATTCCAGGTCAGCTGTGGCTACAGGGAGACCCTGTCTCAAAAAGACAAAAAAAAAAAAAAAAAAAAGTTGGATTTGTTTTTACTAAGTGAACCTAAAATAGCCAATAAAACAGTAATGTATTTGTATGGTGAACATCCTCTTAAATGAAAGGTCATGCTTTTAACTGACCATTTTGTTCCTATAAAGGTAAGTTACAAGTGTGTTTGAAATAAGTGAGAGCCTTACCAAGTGTTCTAGTTGTCTTCCATTGCTGTGACAAAACACTCTGACCAACACCAACTTGGGGAGGAAAGGGTTCGTTCAGCTTACATCTCCTGGGTCACAGTTCATCACTTAAGGAGCCCAAGGCAGGAACTCAGGGCAGGAACCTGGAGGCAGGAGCTGAAGCACAGGCCATGGAGGAATGCTGTTCACTGGCTTGCTCCCCTGGCCCATGCCCAGCCCACCTTCTTATACCATACACAACAACCTGCCCAGGGTGGCACTACTCATTGGCACTCCCACATTGCCTGACAATCAAGACAATACTCCACAGACGTGGCCACAGGCCAATCCAATGGAGCCAATTCCCCAATTGAGGCTCCCTCAACCCAGGTGTGTCAAGTTGACACTAAATCTATCTAGCACACCAATTCATCAACATATGCTTCTGAGTAGGCTGTTAACATCCCTGAAAGCAATGTTTTAATGTAATATAAGTGATGTACTGCCTAAAGTAAAACAGGGTACTTGATTACAAACTACATCGTCTGTGCTTACTGAATGCATAATGTACTTTATTTTTTTTTTGGTCTTTTCGAGACAGGGTCTCCCTGTAGCCCCAGCTGTCCTGGAACTCACTCTGTAGACCAGGCTGGCTTTGAACTCACAAAGATCCACCTGCCTCTGCCTCCCAAGTGCTAGGATTAAAGGCGTGCACCACCACGCCCAGCTGCATAATGTACTTTAATAATCACAATGGTTCCATTTTGTTCTGGATTCTGTTTCCAACAGGGTTGGTATATAATCCAAACATAATAGTATTGCTGTGATTTTTGGACATTTCATATTAAAGGGTCCAAAATATATTATGTTCACAAAATAACACTTGATGAATATTAACCAGTTTTTATTTATATTCCTTCAAAAGCACTCCATACTGGTCACTCACACTAACCTACATCACTAAAATTAACCAAAGATAGTAATTCACCACTAAACAAGTTGTACTTGACTCAAAAAGCAAAGACTGTCCCGCTCTAGAAACACACAAGTCAAGTTCTCATCTTAAAACCAAACAAAAATGTTGTAGTGCAGCCAAGGTAGCTGGGGTTCGGCCTTTCTGTGTTTATCACATCTGAGTTTGAAACTCACATATACAGCACAGTAAGCTAACTCCCATATCAAAGAAAAGAAAAAAGAACAAAGCTATCTTGCAATGCTAACATCAGACTTGAAAACCTCACCATTCAGACCTAACTCCTACATTTTTCTAAGAGGTCATGGCCACCCTTAGGTCTTGAGGCAGTAATCAGTATTAGCATGTGATTAACTAAGAGTACATTTACTACCATCATCTTGGCTCCTATGTCATAGGGTTATTTTTGCCTATCCCCCAAAGAATCACATGCTCTTGAAGTAATAGGCTTTTAAGGCACATTTCAACAAAAACTCATATTACCAGCTTAAAAATGGAAGCACTGCTTGATCATAATAATTTCATGTGTGGTTTACCAGGCAGGCAAGAGTCTTTATCTTGAAAAAAAAGTTGTATTAGAAACTCAACTCTTTGTTTTTTCAAAGAGAAATATTTTGTAAAAAAAAAATAGTAATAAATGGAGTTTACTAGGAAATGAGGATGTCAGCTTAGTAGACAGAGTGCTTACCCAGCATGCATAAAGCCCTGGGTTCGAGCTCCAGCACTGCATGGCATTGTAGTCCTGTAATCCTAGCATTTGGGGAAGTGATAACAGGAGAACCAGCAGTCTGAGGTCATCCGGTCATCCTCAGCTACAGAGCAAGTTTGAGGCCAGCCTGTACTACATCAAACCCGGTCTCAAGAAAAAAAACAAACAATGCGTTCCTCCACCCCTTTACCTTTACCCTCTATCCTCTCTTTCTCCAGAGAGAGAGAAAGGGGGGGAGGACAACAAATTAGACTCCCAAGAGTAGCCCAAATATATCAGTCCTTTTGGCAGAAGCCCATCAGGGAAATGTTCTGAAAATTGGAGAAACAAAACTTGCCTGGACCTGCAGGCTCCTACCTGCTCATCTGGGCTTCTGAGCAGGAATCGTAGAGGAGGAGGGGCGATGCCATGATGATTTCTAGGAATCTTTTAAAAATGCAGACTCTTTGGAGGCTCAAACTTTTGAAACCTCTATCTTCAACCAACTATCTTCAGTTTTAGTTACCAGCTTCAAAACTACAATTCTTGGAGCCAGGGATGGTGGTGCACACCTTTAATTCTAGCACTCGGGAGATAGATCTGTGAGATCCAGGCAAGCCTGGTCTACATAGTGAGTTCCAGGCTATGACTCCAGAGAGACCCTGTCTCAAAAAAACCAAAGGGAAAGAAAACTACAGGTCTTGGGGAGAGGGAAGAAAAAGGTTAGGAAGAAGCCACTAAGGTAAGTTCGGGGAACAAGGTGCTTTAAGAACTTTACATATTTTTGCAGGACCAGCTTTGATATCCTTAGGAAACTCTGCTTTAAAAAAGAATATTTCTAATGCCACACATACCTGACAGAGTGCTAACCTTTAGAATGGTTTGGCATGGGGTAGATTTAGGACTCAATTCCTTGCTGGTCTAAGGTAAATATCATTTCATAGACACACACAGCTAACTATCATACCTCTTCGAGCCATCTTTCTCCTACTGGTCAGGAGTATTCCTGATGGTTCTTTGCCTTGTGTGCTGGTAGCAAGCTGAACTCACAGGTGGGAGCAGATGGGAACAGGTGGGAACAGGTGGGAGCAGGTGGGAGCAGGTGGGAACAGGTGGAGTCCATGAGGCACATTATCCCGATGAAAGGGTGGCTCGGGGAACAAATGGAGCCAATAGTATCAAGCTCCATGGTGGAGATGCAAGGCCCTCCCCATTCACTGCTGTCATTGAGCAATAAAAAACTGGTACTGAACAAAGACTTTAAATGTCACCAACAAGAGGCCATTACAGGAGCCAAATGTGCAGGTGTAGGGGTATGTGTGTGTGTGTGTGTGTGTGTGTGTGTGTGTGTGTGTGTGTTTTCAGTCCTGAGTGGCCAACTGCCTACATTCGGGCACCTCATAGCCTCTGGTGTTATTTTAGCCTCGTCATCAGATACGGAAGCACCTCTAGAATTCTCTTTTACAACAATCCATGCCAGTTGTCCCAGTCTCCTCAAACAACATTCTTATTTCTAATTGGCACCACTTTGGAAATCTGGTCCCAAAGGCTGTAAAGAATAACAATCCAGCAGAAGACGTTTCCATCTGTAGACAGTGACACCAGAGGTGTGTGCTGAGGCGAAGGACCTCATCAAAATGAGTAGGAAAGCATGGCCATAGTGATACAAACGTTACATGAGTTTGGTGCTAATCGTTTTCTACAAAATTTCTGTTGACACTCATTACAAAGGGGGACAGTGTTTATTGCTCCCGGAGCTTCCGACCCCAATCTGTTCTAACTCCACTGAAAAATGATTTTTTTCTCAACAACTTATAGCAAAGATTCTCAGATTTACAAAAAGTCAGTCCCAATGTATCCTTTTTGATTAACTTCTGATTGCCACATGGGCTACAATATGCATGTTCTTGACACCAGGTACAGAAGGGTTTAGAAAAGTCACCTTATCAAAGTTCAGTTCAATGAGAAAAACCATGAAAAAGTGCAAAATATGTACAATTGCTGGCAGGTCTCAGAATGGATTTTGCTGACTACTGACCATAAAAGTTGACATTTATGTAGTGACAGTACAGTGGGTTTCACTTTAGTGTTACTGTACAAGTTTATGCTTCAAAGTGCTTATTTTATTTAAAAAACAGAGTTTTTTTTCCTTCATAACACATCCATGTCATGTCTTGATCTCCTTCCTCTCTTACTGCGACACGGTACAGCAGCCTTGTCAAACGGGTCTGGTCTCAGGTGGTCCAGACACCCCTACAGCAGCACTCTAGGGGTCCCGTTAGAAGTGGCTCCTTTTTTCTTCTGCAGCCGGTTCTGAACCTTTCGAGACTTCACCACTTTCATTCTCACCTCAAAAACTTCATGGATGGCCTTCCGAAAGCAATGAAAATTGTAGTCAATAAGCCCTGGATGAGAGAAGAGAAACATCTCTAAATATCAAGAAGAATCCCCACTATTCGTGTGGGCCATCGCTGGGGTAAGCCAGTAGAGGGCAGCAGAGGAGCTGCAGGAGGGTAGGTGTTTCCTAAGGAAAGTTTCTGGAGTCTGCTCTGGTCTTCACTACCATGGAGAAGGCCAGGGGCCCACTTGAAAGGGGAACCAAAACGGTCAGCATCTCTGCCCCTTCTGCTGATGCCCCCATGTTTGTGTCGGGTGTGAACCACAAGAAATATGACAACTCCCTCACGACTGCCAGCAATGCCTCCTACACCACCAACTGCTTAGGCCCCCTGGACAAGGTTGTCCATGACAATCTTAGCATTGCTGAGGGACACATGATTATAGTGCATGCCATCACAACCACCCAGAAGACTGTGGGTGGTCCCTCTGGGAAAATGTGGCATGGTGATCATGGAGCTGCCCAGAACTTGGTCCCTGTGTCCACTGGTGTCAAGGATGTGAAAAGGCTCATCCCAGAGCTGAATGGGAAAGCTCACTGGCACGGCCTTCCATGTTCCCACCCCCAATGTGTCTGCCACCTGAAGAAAGCTGCTAAAAATGATGACAAAAGAAAGAGCTGAAGCAGGCATGAGAACCACCCCCACCCAAAGGCATCTTGGGCTATACTACGGACCAAGTCATCTCCTGCAACTTTAACAGTGATACCCACTCTTCTACCTTTGATGCTGGGGCTAGCATTGCCCTCAATGATCAGTTTGTTAAGCTCATTTCCTTTATCACACCAAATTTGGCTATAGCACTGGATGGTGGACCTCATGGTTCACATGGCCTTCAAGGAGTAAGAAGCCCTGAACCACTGACCCCAGCAAGTGGGGGCAGGAGAGATCCAGCTCCAACTCTGTCAATAATACACTGAGTATTTCCCTTTACAGTTTCCATCCCAAACCCAGAGGAAGGAGGGGGGGCCTTAAGGAGCCCTACTCTCTTTACCATCAATAAAGTTTACTGTATCACCAAAAAAAAAAAAAGAAAAGATAACGACTATAGGACACCTGAGGATGATGATGACCAACAACTCATGTTTGCCTGGGCTAAAGGCTTCCTATCCCAAGAATTCCCTCCATCCCAAGAAAATGGAGATGTTTGGGCATCTTTAAAAAAAAAAAGAAAAAAAAAAGATGGGTGGGTAATAGAGAGACGGCCTAAAAGACGCGTTGAGAGCGAATCGGAAACGCTCTTAGCAAGAGGACTCCACCGGGTTCGGATCCTCTTCAGGTCACCCTAGGCGGCCCGTGGGAACGCGTCTGAACACTTCCAAATTCCAGGAGAACATCCACGTTCCAGGGTAATCCGACAACTCTCTTCTCGAACCTCGCGCGCGTTCTATTCAGCACTGACGGGTGCAATCAAACGGCATGCAGGCATACATTCATAACCATACAGAAATAAAAAAAAAAAAAAGGGGTGGTGTTGGAGAGGTGGCATGCGCCGGTTAAGTAGGCACGACTGCTGCTCTGGCAGAGTACTCGGGTAGGAGATCCCAGCACCCGCATGCGGCACGCGAGATGCCGTCTGAGGCATCAATTCCAGAGAACTCCCAGTTCCAGGAAATCCGCAGACCCTCTTTCTGACTCTCCGCGCAGTCATTGGTCACGACATCGGGTGCACATACCATGCATGCAGACAGTACATTGATACACATACAGAAATAAATATATAATTAAAAAAAAAATGATTTCGTGCTGTAATAATAGAATGAAAAACAGGCACCATTGGGCGGGCGCCTACCTTTAATGCTAGTACTCGGGGAAGGGGGCAGTGGCAGGTAGGTCTCCATGAGACTGAGGTTAACCTGATCTACAAAGTAAGTTCAAGTTCATCCAGGGCTACATCATGAGATCCTGCCTCAAAAAAAAAAAAAAAAAAAAAATAGAAAAGTACACTCACAGAGGTCTAAGGGGTAGGTCTGTAGGTGGTGGTGTGCATAGTGCTTGCTGTGTGCATGGAGGACTCTGAGTTTGGAAGTCACTCATACTCACAATAAGGGCAGAAATGGAGCAAAAGTATCGTACTGATAAGAACTTAGTAGAGGAGAGGTGTGGTAGTGTTGTGTCGTGTGTGTTGTGTGTGGTGTGTGTGTGTGTGTTGGGGGGAGGGGGTACCTGGCACTCACCTGCCAGCCAACCTAGCCAAATCAATGAACTCCAGGTTTATTAGGAGACCTTGTCTCAAAAAATGAGGTGGAAGTCAAGTATGGTGATACATGCCTTTAATCCCAGAACTCGGGTGGCAGAGCCGTCTCTGTGAGTTCAAGGCCAGCCTAGTCTAACAAAGGAAGTTCCAGGCCGGCCAGAGAAGATCACATAGTGAGACTCCCTCTACCCCCAAGACACATAACTTGGTTTAGTTAATAGCATGACACCAGTTCATTCCCTGGTTTTAATGTTAACATCAGAAGAAGCTGGATGAGTACATAAAAACTACTGTTCTTGTAACTTTTCAATTAATTATAAAATCAGTTCCAAATAAACAAGTTCACCATGCTGATTCTAACTTCCCTAAATTTAGAGGCAGCTGTCAGCCCTCGTGTTTCTGGAGCTGCAGTTACACCACCTCTGTGACTTCGTTTTCCTTAGCTTCCAAAATCCAGACGAAATATCAACCAATAATGTGAGAAGTATCTTTAACCTAGGAAAGAGATTTATGATGTGAATACACACACACACACACACACACACACACACACACACACACACACACACGGCTCCATACAGAGAGAAGCCTACCTAGCCATCTTTAACCCTGACAGCAATAGATAGTGCTATCAGCTTGGGACAAAGACACTTGGGGCTTGGGGCTGGAGAGATGGCCTAGCGGTTAAGAGCACCGACTGCTCTTGCAGAGGACCAGGGTTCAATCCCCAGTACCCACATAGCGGCTAAGAACCGTGACCACTAAATCTGGGTCGAGTCCTTCCCACAGCCCGGAGGAGAGACAGGATTCTGGCAGCGCGCCCAGCCCGCTCTCCCTCCTCCACTCTGGAGTGGCTGCGAAGGGGAAACACGCCTCCGAAAAGAGGCACAAGTGACCCTACAGTGGCTGTGGGAAAGTCTATGGAAAATCCTCCCATCTCAAAGCCCATTACAGAGTGCATACAAGTGAACGGCCCTCTCCCTGCACGTGGCCAGACTGCCTTAAAAAGTTCTCCCGCTCAGATGAGCTGACCCACCACTACGGGACCCACACTGGGGAAAAGCAGTTCTGCTGTCCGCTGTGTGAGAAGCGCTTCATGAGGAGTGACCACCTCACAAAGCATGCTCGTCATACCGAGTTCCACCCCAGCATGATCAAGCGATCGAAAAAGGCTCTTGCCAACCCTTTGTGAGGTGCTCCTCATGGCAGCCGGGCAGAGATGGTCCCCGGAAGGAAAAGACAACTCCCAGAAAACAGGACACATGGAAACCCAGCCCCAGCAGAGGCAGCCTGGCCGCAGGAGGTCACTGCTCTTCGGTCATTATTCTGATGTTCTTCTCCCCGCACTGTTTCCAAAAAGCACATGGTAGCCTAAGATCAAAGCCAACATTTGGTCCCCTCTCAGAGGCAGTTCTGAATCCGTCTCTGACTGTTCTGGGGGGTGGGGGGAGGGGGGCAAAACCAAGACTGGGGTAGAATTTTGAAGATTCACACTGTTGTACATATGTCCAACTGGGTGAGTTGACCTGTGGCATCCCACGGCGACTCTGGGCCCTTATGCTTGCTGACTCTCAGAATTGTTTTCCTATCTTTTAATGTAAGGACAAGTGTGCTTCAGTTTGTTTAGCAAAAATCACTCTCTTGAATCATGTTAACTTTTGAGATTTAAAAAAAAAACCTCCATAGCACAGCTGTCTTTATGCAAGCAAGGGCACACCTACTCCAACATGATCTGTCATCTAAAGACTCGAACACAAAAAAGTTACTTATAGCCAATGGATAAGCAGAGTCCGAATTTACACTAATCAAGACAAACCTTCGAGAGGTTACTGTTAAGTCCAGAACTTTCAAACTTTGCTTTGTATGAATCGTACTTTTTGAACATAAGCTGCACTTTTATTTTCTAATACAGAGGATGAATAAGTTTATACATGCTTTGAGGATAGAAGCAGACATTCTGTTTGGCACCATGTTATAATCTGCTTATTTTACAGTATACACCTTTCCCTAAGAACTCATAGCAGAGATGTGAGGGCAGAATATTATATACCATGCTGAGGAGGAGGAAGAGGAGAAGGAGGAAGAGGAGGGTAGTGTTTTTAAAAATACAAAAACAAGCAAACAGAATTTTAACTCTATGAATTTGTTCAAATTTCCCTGTCCTTTCAGTTAACATCATCTTCTTATACTTAAACCACTAAGAGACAGAGCAGAGCTTTGAGCTCTGCCTGGTGAGACATGGGTGCGTAGCCATCACCAGGCCTGGAAATGCCTATTTTGTGGAGAGAATACTTCATGGTCTCCTCATGGTCTTATAAAACTCCCACTATAAGGTGCAAGAGTTCTGTCAAAGGAAAGGGAGCTGAAATATAGGGGTGGGGGAGTATGCCCCCATAAGTAGTATCAAGGGACTATACCACAGTGGTTTCAGAGGTGACTCTGCAGAACAGTCCCTTTTGGTGAACATAGGTCAAAGAAACGCATGGGCGTGACCACTATCTAATTTGTATCTGGGTGACTGCAATGGCCTAAACCACCACATCCATTTTATGCCACTTACCAGAAACTTAATTTTGGCTTTGACATGGCCAGAAAAATAAACTGAGTTTTCATAGTTAAAAGAAACAAAAAACTCAAACGAGGGGAGTCAGCGGTGATCACGGGGGAAATGTTTACATTTTTTTCTTCAGAAATACTGCTTTCTGACAATTTTATCTGACATTTACAACAGGGAGCTATGGTGCACTCTAGTTTATCCATGTGCTACATATGGGGTGCAAACGCAGGGTGCCTACCTGCACACGAGCTCTGCATTGCATCCTGCACACACTCACTTCCATGTCAGCAGCAGGCGCTCCTGCAGCGGGCACAGGTCACAGCTGACTCCAACTTCCAATACAACAGCCATCACTAGCACGGTGTTTTCTGTTCAACCAGTGTAGTTATATTAGTAGTTCTATCAAGAGAACTGCTTTGGGCTGGAGAGATGGCCTAGCGGTTAAGAGCGCCGACCGCTCTTACAGAGGACCCGGGTTCGATCCCCAGCACCCACATGGCGGCTGAGAACCGTCTGAAGCTCCAATTCCAGGAGAACTCCAGTTCCAGGGGAATCCGAGACCCTCTTCTGACCTCCGCGGCATTGCACGACACGGGTGCACAGACCTGCATGCAGACAGTACATTCATACACATACAGAAATAAATAAAATTAATAAAAAAAAATCTTTAAAAAAAAAAAAAAAGAGAACTGCTTTTAACATTAGGGACTGGGAGCAGTCCATGAGCTAAAAAGGAAAGTGTTTTCTCATGAGAAAACACATCAGGAAAAATAAAGAACACTTTCTACCTCTGTTTCAGATTTTTGAAATGCTTATTTTAAACCAAATTTTAATTTCTGTGTCTAAAATAAGTTTTAAGGACATCTGTTCTTCCATATGAAACAGGTTGGGCTGCCTGTTTCTTCCTGAGCTCATGGGATGGCTCATAGGATGCACTGCACGCTGCCTTTTGGTGAGTGAGGAGTTTGGGGTTGCCTAGCAACTTTCTAACTTGCAGACTCAGCTTTCCCTCACAGAAGGAAATGAAGGAAAACAAAGTCAAGTCAGTGAAAGACAATCTCTATTGTTTCAGGAGTAAATCTCTATGTGGCTTTTGTCATGTACTTAGATGAATATAAACGCAGCAACTTGTTTTAAAAAAATGCACAATTCACTTCCCGGAAGAGTTGCTACTTGCCTTTTCAAGTTGTTGACAGACACACATTTGATATTCTCTTATATGTTATAGTAACATAACATATAAACTCAAGGCTTTTTATTCTTTGTGATAAATCCTGTTTTACAATGTCACAGGACAGGAACCAGCATTCTAATTAGATTTACTATATTGAGATATGGTTCAAATAGGGCTACTAGAGTTCATTGAACACTAAAACTATGAAACAATTACTTTTTATATTAAAAAGACCATGGATTTAACTTATAAAAATCCAAATGCAGGATAGTAATTTTTGTTTACTTTTTTAACCAAACTGAATTTTTGAAAGACTATTGCAGGTGTTTAAAAAGAAAGAAAAGCTGTTTTATCTAATACTGTAAGCAGTTGTTATTCATGGAAAATATAATAGTTTTAGAGTTAAGATATCTCCTCTCCTTGGTTAGGGAAGAAGAAAGCCCTTCACCATTGTGGAATGATGCCCCGGCTTTAAGCTCCACATCCCGCTTCTTTTGAGAATTATATTTGGTAGTTATAATTACAGAAGCCAATTAGTTTGTCAGTTCACAGATAGATTTAGCACAGTACTCATCATCCTGAGTAGATCAAAATGTTCTTTCACAGCAGATGAATGGTCTGTAATACTGTAAGAAACTGATCTTTACAACTGTTTAATCAGTTTTATTTTTGTACAGTATTAGTGACCTAAGTTATTTTGCTGTCCCGTTTTTGTAAATCAAATGAAATTATAAGAGGATTATGATCGTAGGTATTTTGTACATATGTATATATGTTGTCCAAATAAAAATAATGATAAAGATTGAAAAAAAAAAAAAAAAAGAACCGTCTGTAACTCCAATTCCAGGGGAATCTGAGACCCTCTTCTGACCTCCACGGCATTGCATGACACGGGTGCACAAACTTATGTGCAGATAGTACACTCATACACATACAAAAATAAATAAAATTAAAAACAAAAGTCACTTGGGGCTCACTAAAATCATCTGCATAGTGAGAGAATACAACAAAGTACAGCTGTATCTATATTCACTGGGGAGAGGATTCAGTACTGGGGACTGAACTTTGAGCAACAGGTACGCCAAAGCAAATGCTCTATCACTGAGCTACTGCCACAGTCCTGCTGTCTATCTTCTAAAAGAAAGTCCCTGCATTTAATACATAATCTGTTCTTTTCAGGAAAATGAAAATAATAAGTAAATATACCAATACTTTTCATTAAAAGTTTTGAAGACAAAAGACACAAAAGTCAACTTGGTTAGTCATAGTAAAACCAGGAAAAATGCACAGCTTCACAAGGAGGAGGAAATGCAAGTTTAAATGAAAATCAACTTCCTAAAATATGAAAATTTAATAATGGTAAGAATATAGCAAACTGAACAAAACCATAATGTCTTTTTGAAAGACATTTTGTTAAGATTCAAGGGCTTATTTTTTTTTTTTTTTTTTTTTTTTTTTTTTTTGGTCTTTTCGAGACAGGGTCTCCCTGTAGCCCCAGCTGTCCTGGAGCTCACTCTGTAGACCAGGCTGGCCTTGAACTCACAAAGATCTGCCTGACTCTGCCTCCTGAGTGCTAGGATTAAAGGCATGTGCCACCGCGCCCGGCAGGCTTACTCTTTAAAAAAAAATATTTTTATCTTCTTATTTGAGTGTTTTATATCCATGTAAGTGCACCACGTGTGTGCAATGCCCATGGAGGTCAGGAGAAGACATCAGATACCCTGAAACTAGAGTTAAGGATGGTTGTTAGCTGCCATGTGTGTGCTGGGAACTGAACCTGGGTCCTCAGAAAAAGCAGTAACTTCTGGCCCATGTCTCTAGCCCCATGGCTACCCTTTTGATCTGAGGAGTTCTACCAAAAATTTTCCTGGGGAAATAACATAGGCTATACAGAAAAACAGTACAGAGGTCTTCACAGTACTGTCTAACATCAAATCTAAAAAAAGTCATATCTGCAAATAGTTGGATTTAAAACAACCATTAAAATGATGTGACAGGAAAGGACTTAGTGAACTGGAAAGATATGTAACAATTTAAGTGAAAATTAAAAGTAGTAGTGATATAAGCTCATAGTTCTTTCAAAAAGCAGTACGTGTGTGTGTGTGTGTGTGTGTGTGCGTGTGTGTGCACAAAAAGCCTTGGAAAATTATTCAGGTCTGGTTATCTAAGTAAGAAAATTATTAACTTTTTATTTCTAAATTTTTGTGAGTCTGTTACTCATGATAAAAAAAGACAAAATTTAAATTATGTTTTCATGGTTAGTCAATTAGAGAAATTTTATGACATAAAAGACAAAAGAAAAAAACTTCAAAATTTTTTTACATTCATTTATTTGGGGGGGGTGTGATATTCAGAGATCACAAGATAACTTGTAGGAGTCTGTTCTCTCCTTCTACTGTGTCCCAGGACTTGAGCTCAGCTCATCAGGCTTGGCAGCAAGTGCCTTTACCTACTAAACATATTGCCTACCCAAGAAGAAAACCTTTTCAAATTGGAGGACCAAAGTTGAGCAGAGGATGCATTTGAGATGTTGGCATTAATGGATATTCTACATCATCGTTTCAACTTTACCTATGCTGTGTGGTGATGTTGGACAGACATTTTTCCAGTTTACAATGACACTTTTAAAATAAAATTCTCTGCTCATGAAGACCTGTGTCCTACCCCTGTGTGGACAAAGCATCAGACCCTGTAGGTTTTCATCTGGAACTGGCAATCTCCGTCATACTTTCTTAGTTTTTGTTTGTTTGTTTGTTGTTTTTTAATGGAAAGATGATGCTTGGTTTTATTTCTCAATTTTTTGTTTATTTTTATTTTATGTGTACAAGTGTTATGCCTACATGCATGTAAGTGCATCCATGTTGTGCAGTGCCCATGGAGGGCATTGGATCCTGTTAGCCACCCTGTGGGTGCTAGGAATTGAACCCAGGTCTTCTGCAAGAACAGCCAATGCTCTTGACTGCTGAGCCATCTCTCCAAACCCGATGTTCAGTTTTAAAAATTACAAGTTTACAAATTGTGGGTTACAGATATATCACAGTTGGTAGAGTGTACAAGACCTTGGATTAAATACCTAGGATGTGGTGTCACATCCTTTTAATGGTTGTATTAAATTCATCTATTCGCAGATAAAACTTTTTTCTAGATTTGATGTTAGGCTTAATACTGTGAAGAATTCTTACTATTTTTCTGTATATTCTTTGTTATTTCCCCAGGAAAAATTTCTGGTAGAACTCCTCAGATCAAAAGGGTAGGCATGAGGCTAGAGACATGGCCCAGCAACTACATGCACTTACTGCTCTTGCTGAGGACCCAAGATCGGTTCCCAGCACCCATATGGTAGCTAACAACCATCCTTAACTCTAGTTCCAGGGTATGTGATGATTTCTTCCGGCCTCTATGGGCATTGCACTCATGTGGTCAAACACATAAAATAAAAATAATAAACAATTTTTAAAGGTTGCCTGAAATCCCAGCACTCAGAAGAGAAAGGAAGATCAGAAGGTCATCCTCAGCTATGCAGGGAATTCAAGGTTGGCCTAGGCTAAAGACCCTGTTTCAAAAAATTAAAAGGTCAGGCATGGTGGCAATCTCAGCACTTGGGAGGCAGAGGCATGTTGATCTTTGTGAATTCAAGGCCAGCCTGGTCTACAGAGTGAATTCCAGGATAGCTGAGGCTACAGGGAGACCCTGTCTTGAAAAGACCCCCCCAAAAAAAAAACCCAAACAAACAAAGTGTGGTAAGTGTGGCCACAAGTGCCTGCAACTCTGGTGCTGGGTGGAGCCGGGGCGGGAGCCTGGAGAAGGAAGGGTCCCGGGGACTGATGGCTATCCAGTCTAGCTGAGAATGTCGAGAAAGGCAGAGAGTGACAGAGGAAAACAGATGGCACCCACATATCCCCACACACATGCACACACCAACTTACACACCCACATACACCAACAGAGAGAGAGAGAGAGAGAGAGAGAGAGAGAGAGAGAGAGAGAGAAAACTAACCATACACAAATTGGCTTTTTACAATGAAACTAAATGAAAAAAGTGAAGGTAATCTATGAAACCATTTGGATAGTACAGCCCGTTTTGTTAGGGTGAAGGGATGAAGGCAGGAAGGAGGGGAAAGACGGTAAGAAATGAAAATCTCAAGAACTTTAACATGAGGTTTAGCTTATATGTGAAGTGGATTTATCTTGTTCTTTTAGATTTTCTTAAATTTCAAAACATTTTTCTAATGAGCATTCATTACTTTTTTTTTTTTTTTTTTTGGTATTTTTGAGACAGGGTCTCCCTTTAAGTCCCAGCTGGCCTGGAGCTCACTCTGTAGACCAGGCTGGCCTTGAACTCACAGAGATCCACCTGCCTCTGCCTCCAGAGTGCTAGGATTAAAGGCGTGCGCCACCACACCCGGCTTATTACTTCTAAGGGAGAAAAAAACTACTAAAGTAGCTTCGCTGTTTCTGATTGTTTGCGTTGTTTATTTTATTTATTTATTATTTTATTTATTTATTTTATGTGTTTGTACTGTCTGCATGTAGGTTTGTGCACCTGTGTCGTGCAATGCCATGGAGGTCAGAAGAGGGTGTCGGATTCCCCTGGAAATGGAGTTCTCCTGGAACTGGAGTTACAGACGGTTCTCAGCCGCCATGTGGGTGCTGGGGATTGAACCCAGGTCCTCTGCAAGAGCAGCCGGCGCTCTTAACCACTAGGCCATCTCTCCAGCCCTTATTTTTTTTATCTGTATGAATGTACTGTCTGCATGTAGGTCTGTGCACCTGCGTCATGCAATGCCGCAGAGGTCAGAAGAGGGTGTCTGATTCCCCTGGAACTGGAGTCCATGTGGGTGCAGGGAATTGAACCTGGGTCCTCTGCAAGAGCAATCTATGTTCTTAACTGCTAGGCCATCTCTCCAGCCCCAGATTGTTTGCTTTTCGTAGCACTGGTATTCAAACCTAAATTTTCGAGTATGCTGGGCCAGCTCTGGGCCAGTGAGCTACACACCAGACCCTGTTAAAAATTGCTTTTAAAAAATTTGTTTCAACCTAAAAATTAGTTAGCAATAAAAATCCCTAGCCATATTGGTATCTTTAAATAGTAAGGAAACACGAGGGTAATTCCACCTCTTCCCAATCACAATATTACCACTAGGGGGCAGACCGGTCCATCAGTTCAGCTGCTCAACCACACAGGGCCTGCTTTAGGCCTGCCAGTAAAGAGCCAGTAACCAAAGTTTGGAGACTTCAAGGGCATGCTGTTTGTCTACCCACATTCAACAGGCAACAAAGGCAGCATGAACTGAAATATTTACTTTAAATTACACCAAAAAATTACCTTTTCTTTCAAAGCTTTCCTCTCTGACAAAGCAAACCAGCGCCAGGAACTTTGTCACCTCTTTTAAGTAAAGAACTGTTGTATTATTCAGCTTTATAATGGCTGTTGATTCCTTGTCATAAGGGGTTCCTGCGCCATCTTCTTTGAGACTAAAGGGAAACAGAAACCAAAATACATCTGACCTTTACAAAAGAACTCAAAATTTCAGCCTAGTGACAGATCCCAACTTCAGCAGAAAACTATCATCCTAATGAGAAGTCATTTATACTTGGAGTGTCATTGAGCAAAAGATCTCAGTAGCATGGCCACAAACAAATAGAGAGACTAGGCCAGTCACTCTCCTAACACCACAATGAGTAGCTGTGTGGCAGCTAGGAATATAAGAGAGGGGTACAGGAGAGCTCTTCTCCCTCCATAACCAGAAGCATCTTGTTTTTACATGGCAAAACAGCCAGGCTGGGGGAAGCATGGTCTGACGAAAGGCCTTATCGTAATCTTCCGAATGTCGCGTCCAAACACGACAGGTACTGCTGGGCTTCACTCCAGGCCAGAGAAGGGGCAGAACCATTGACAGGCTGGGGAGGTAGCTCAGTGGTAGAGTACTTCTTTGCACAGTGAGGGTTAGGTTCTATCTCCCAGTTCCACACACACACACACAAAAAAAGTACTGCAGCCACTGGGAAAATTTGAATAACCAAACTATACTCCAGCTATACTCCAGTAAAAGAGATGTTCTTATTCTTAGGGGACACATGCTCACATACCCAGGATCAAAGAATCAACAGGTCTACAACTTATTTTCAAGCAGTTCAACAAAAACATAGGTAAATGATACATATATATTAGGAAAATAAATGGTGAAAATCTATCAGTGTGGTTTAAAAATAAAAAAGGTAAATCCAGGTTAGAGAGATGGCTCAGTGATTAAAGAGCATGGGCTGCTCTTGCAGAGGACCTGGGTTTGATTCCCAGAACCCATGTGGCATATAACTACTGCTATAAGTTGCAGGAGATCTGATGCCCTCTTCTGACCTCCGAGGACACTGCACAACACGGTGCACCTACCTTCACGCTGGCAATACACTTATACACATAAAAATAATAAATACATTTTAGAAATGGTAAAACCCCAGGAAGGTGTACAGTTTATTGTATTAGTTTTACTCATTTTCTATAGATTCCAATTTTTTTTTTTTTTTTGGTCTTTTTGAGACAGGGTCTCCCTGTAGCCCCAGCTGGCCTGGAACTCGCTCTGTAGACCAGGCCAGCCTTGAACTCGCAAGTATCCACCTGCCTCTGCCTCTGCCTCCCAAGCGCTAGGATTAAAGGCGTGCACCACCCACACCCGGCTAGATTCCAAATTTTAAGGTGTGGTCAGTATAGACACAGAACCTGTTCACTATGCAAGATTGAACAAGCTGAATAATATATCCAGGCCTCAGTTTCCTTATATTACTCAGTCAGTAATTACTTCCAAGATTCTTTTTTTTTTTTTTGTATGTGTATGAATGTACTGTCTGCATGTAGGTTTGTGCACCCGTGTCATGGTGTCATGCAATGCCTCGGAGGTCAGAAGAGAGTCTCAGATTCCCCTGGAACTGGAGTTCTCCTGGAATTGGAGTTACAGACGGTTCTTAGCCGCCATGTGGGTGCTGGGGATTGAACCCGGGTCCTCTGCAAGAGCAGTCGGTGCTCTTAACCACAGTTCCACAACACACACACAAAAAAAGTACTGCAGCCACTGGAAAATTTGAATAACCAAACTATACTCCAGCTATACTCCAGTAAAAGAGATGTTCTTATTCTTAGGGGACACATGCTCACATACCCAGGATCAAAGAATCAACAGGTCTACAACTTATTTTCAAGCAGTTCAACAAAAACATAGGTAAATGATACATATATATTAGGAAAATAAATGGTGAAAATCTATCAGTGTGGTTTAAAAATAAAAAAGGTAAATCCAGGTTAGAGAGATGGCTCAGTGATTAAAGAGCATGGGCTGCTCTTGCAGAGGACCTGGGTTTGATTCCCAGAACCCATGTGGCATAAACTACTGCTATAAGTGCAGGGAATCTGATGCCCTCTTCTGACCACCTCCGGGACACTGCACAACACGGTGCACCTACCTTCACGCTGCAATACACTTATATCACATAAAAATAATAAATACATTTTAGAAATGGTAAAACCCCAGGAAGGTGTACAGTTTATTGTATTAGTTTTTACTCATTTTCTATAGATTCCATTTTTTTTTTTTTTTTGGTCTTTTTGAGACAGGGTCTCCCTAGACCCAGCTGGCCTGGAAACTCGCTCTGTGACCAGGCCAGCCTTGAACTCGCAAAGTACCACCTGCCTCTGCCTCTGCCTCCCATAGCGCTAGGATTAAAGGCGGCACCACCCACACCCGGCTAGATTCCAAATTTTAAGGTGTGGTCAGTATAGACACAGAACTGTTCACTATGCAGATTGAACAAGCTGAATAATATATCCAGGCCTCAGTTTCTCCTTATATTACTCAAGTCAGTATAATCACTTACCAAGATTCTTTTTTTTTTTTGTATGTGTATGAATGTAAATGTACTGCATGTAGGTTTTGTGCACCCGTGCATGGTCATGTGCAATGCCTCGGAGGTCAGAAGAGAGTCTCAGATTCCCCTGGAACTGGAGTTCTCCTGGAATTGGAGTTAACAGACGGTTCTTGCCGCCATGTGGTGCTGGGGATTGAACCCGGGTCCTCTGCAAGAGCAGTCGGAGCTCTTAACCACTAGAATNGCAGGCCATCTCTTCAGCCCGTACTTCCAAGATTCTTAATAAAGAGGTGGTACATCCAAATCACTGAGAACACACAAAATGCACAACATGCTAACTGCTAATATTATGGCTTTAATGATCAAAACTGGACCACTGAATACACATGTGGTCAGTTCTCCTCATACACAAAGGATGTGTTAATGTACCTTTTCTTTTTACCTGAACCTATACAAATTTTCTGACATATATTACCAAAATTTATTAGTATATCACAAGAAATTTGACTTAATTAGAACTGTGCTAAAATATTAACAATGTTCACCTAAAAGCTATGTGCATTAAACATTTTTTTATTTAAATTTTATTTATTTTATGTGTATGCTTTGGCTTCATGTATACAAGTGTATCTATGCATATAATTCCTGCAGAAGTCAGAAAAAAAAAGAATCTTCCTGGGACCTGGAGTTGAATGGTTGTTAGCTGCCATGTGGGTGATGAAAACCCAAAACCTGGTCCTCTGCAAAAGCAGCCAGTTCTCTTAAACTGCTGAGCCAATCCTCCAGACCCTAGGGTTTTTTGAGACCTATATAGACCACGCTGGCCTTGATATCACAGAGATCTATCTGCCTGCTCTGCTCCCCATGCTGGGAGAAAGGGTGCACTGCCTCATCTAGCATGGATTTTAAATTTTCTTTTATTTTATATGTATGAGTATTTTGCAAACATTTATGTACATGCACTGATGTAATGCCCATAGAGGGTAGAAGAGGGCATTGGATCTTATGGAACTAGAGTTATGGTTATGGATGGTTGTTTGCTCGCCATGTAGGTGTTGGGAACTGAACCCCATCCTCTGCCAGAGCAGGCTGTGCTCTTAACCACTAAGCCCATCTCTCTAACCCCAAAAATTAGTTTTAAAAGCAATTAATTCACTATAACTTGCCAAAAAAAAAAAAATCTGTTCCTCACCCCTTACCCCCAAAATAGTGGGAAATAAATTCAGGGTCCTGTACATGCTAGGTAAAAGATCTGTATTTGAGCTAGATCCCCAGCCAATTCGACTCTCAGGAAAAATCTCATAACCATTGGATCTCAGATGTTTAAAGACACTTTAACAAAATTCTTAGCTTCTAACAATTTTTATTTATATTATTTATGATGGGATCTTGCTATGCTGCCCCCCTCCCCACCCCCACCCATGCCCAAATGGCCTTGAACTCTCCATCTTCCCACCTCAGTCCACCCATCCCCAAGTACTAGAATTGTAGGGAATGTACCACACTGGAGAGTAAGGCATAGCTACAATTTTTTATGTGCATAAGTATTGCCCTGCATGTATGTAAGAGTACCATGTCTGCAATGTTTATGGAACCAGAAGAGGGGTGCTAATCCCATGGACTGAGGTTACTGACAGTTTCAGCAGCCATGTGGGTGTTGGGAACTGAACCCAGGTCCTCTGCAAGAGACAATCAAGTGTTCTTAACCATTGAGCCATCTCTCCAAGTCACAGAAATGATCGTCTCTAGGCAATGAGATCATGGGAATTTTTTGGATTTTGCTTTTTTCAGGATCTACTTCAGGACCTCACATAACCAAGGCAAATGCCTATCACTGAGCTAACATCTTTTTGGTAACATCCAAGAACTATCTTAGTTTTATTTTTAATGTTTTCTGTAAGTATGTATTACTTTTACAACCATAACAAAGAAACATCAAACAAGTAGAAAAAGCAGAAAATTATTGTAGTAATGGCTTACAGTAATGGACAGAATCTGGACTAACAACTTTTACTTAACCTTGCAACAAAAAGAATGTGAACAATCACTGAGCCGTGTGAACTGTTATCCTAGACACTTGACATTGATCTCTCGGACCCCACTTTGGCCCTCACCCAAGACAGTGAATGAGTGTGGGTGTGCTTGAATGAGCACATGAAAGAGCTTGAAAGCAAGGTATTCATGTTCCTTTTCTCAGTGGAAGCAGTGATAACTAAGGAGAATGCTTGCCATTGTGTGCATGAGACATTTAGGCCTAGGGATCAAAGGGCAAGATTCTCTGATAAGGTGTAAGGTGGCTCAGGCTTGTGGTTCCCCAATTTCCTGCTGGAGAGATTGAATACAAAGTTTGGGGTGAGTCCTGGCTCATGAACACTGTTCCTAGAGAGCTGAAGGAAAATGCTCTCAGAGCTCGAGTCCACACTTGGCTTTTTTTATTTTTTTTTAATTTCTGTAGGTGTAATGAACGTACTGTCTGCATGCAAGTCTGTGTACCCGTGTATTTCTGTATGTGTATGAACGTACTGTCTGCATGCAGGTCTGGGCACCCGTGTATTTCTGTATGTGTATGAACGTACTGTCTGCATGCAGGTTGTACTGTATTTTGTATGTGTATGAACGTAACGCGCATGCAGGTCTGTGCACCCGTGTATTTCGTAATGTGTATGAACGTACTGTCTGCATGCAGGTCTGTGCACCCGTGTAATTTGCTGTAATGTGTATGAATTATTGTCTGCATGCAGGTCTGTGCACGCCCGTGTTATTTCTGTTGTGTATGAACGTATGTCCTGCATGCAGGTCCTGTGCACCCGTGTATTTCTGTATGGGTATGAATGTACTGTCCGCATGCAAGGTTTGTGCACCCGTTCGGTGCAATGGCCGCGGAGGTCAGAAAGAGGGTTCGGCGATTCCCCTGGAAACTGGAGTTCTCCTGAATTGGAGTTTCAGATGGTTCTCAGCCCGCCATGTGAGTGCTGGGGATCAAACACGGTCCTCTGTAAGATCGGTCGACACTCTTAACCACTAGGCCATCTCTCCAGCCCCATACTAAATGCTAAGAGTCAAACCAATTCTTTGTTCAGGTTTGTACTGGATAGCTTTTAGTGTCAACTTGACACACCTGGGTTGAGGGAGCCTCAATTGGGGAATTGGACTCCATTGGATTGGCCTGTGGACACATCTGTGGGAGTACTGTCTTGATGGTCCGAGCAGTGTGGAGGGCCCAGCCCACAATGAGTACTGCCACCCTGGGCAGGTTGTTGTTGTATACCGTATAAGAGGGCAGGCTGGGCATGAGCGGGGGGGGGGGGGAGCAAGCCGTAACAGCTTCCTTCCATGGCCTGTGCTTCAGCTCCTGCCTCCAGGTTCCTGCCCTGAGTTCCTGCCTTGGGCTCCCCTAAGTGGATGAACTGTGACTCAGGAGATGTGAGCTGAATAACCTTTTCCTCCCCAAGTTGGTGTTGGTCAGAGTGTTTTGTCACAGCAAAATGGAAGACAAACTAGAACAGGTTCAACTATAAGTGGTAGGCAATGTCATAAATCACAAGCAGAAATTTGTAAGTTTTGTAAAACTTGTTCTTACAGCTCAAATCTTTTATCTACGGCAATAGAAACACAGGAAGGTGGAATGTACACATAGTGTTTGTGTGTGTGTATGTGTGGTGTGTGTGGTTGTGTGTGTGTGTAGAGAGCGCCTATGCAGAACCTCAGCTGAGGGGGAGTTCCAAGGCACCTGGTGTCCCCTGGGCAGCTGAGAAAGGGCAGTAAGACAGTAAGACCTCTTTTTCCAGGGCCACATGCTTCCTAGGCTGCCCATGAGGCCCCGGGCCCTAAATACATCCCCACCTAGCACACTGCTGGCCCCAAATACATCCCCACCTAGCACACTGCTGGCCCTAAATACATCCCCACCTAGCACACTGCTGGTTAACGGGTCTGGCTCGCTGCTGCTCCAGTAAGCTAAAGAAACTCCAAAGCCACAAACCACAGTGATAGGGACCAGTTCTCACTGAATACTGTGGGTGAGCTCTCAGGACACAAGCACTCCACCACAGAAAAATAATCTCTGGCAAAGTCCAGCCTGAGGCCCCTCCCTCCCCTGTTTGTTTTAGGTGGGTGAAGTAACTCTGATTAACATCATTTACCAGAACAATTCACCACTTATGTCTCATCATAGGGCACCATAATGATCATGCATATCATTAAGTATGTGCCAGATTATTTGTGTTGTTCATTGTACTTGACTGCCACAGCAATTGAGACTGCAATCAGACTCATTCAGCTCCAGATCTAATTCAAGGTCATCCCCTTACAGCTTAAACATAATAAACTACCACAGGGTAGTAAGCTTGGGGGAAAGGTCTATTTGTAAAGCCAGATATCAGTGTTTAATGATAACAATGATAAATTATGGCAACTGCCATTTATGTAGGGTCTACTAAGGATGGGGACATTATGAGCTAATTGTGTGTTGTGTGTGTGTGTGTGTGTGTGTGTGGTTGTGTGTTTTGGTCTTTTCGAGACAGGGTCTCCCTGTAGCCCCAAGCTGTCCTGGAACTCACTCTGTAGACCAGGCTGGCTTTGAACTCACAAAGATCCGCCTGCCTCTGCCTCCCAAGGTGCTAGGATTAAAGGCATGCACCACCACACCCGGCTTGTGGTTTTTATCTTTACCACAATCTTGAGAGGTATCACTTTCTCTATCTCATAACCAAAGGGACTGGGTGCTGTGTGGGCACACCAGTGTGGGAGAAGGGGCAAAGGATGTTTAGATGTTGGAAGAGATAAGAAGCAGTAAGAGGGAAGCTTCCAGAAGTTGACGAAGCAGATGGAGGTGAGGCTGTGGAGGGAGTTGAGGCTGTGGAGGGAGGGAGGCTGTGTGAGGGAGGTGAGGCTGTGAGAGGCAGGTGAGGCTGTGAGGGAGGTGAGGCTGTGTGAGGGAGGTGAGGCTGTGTGGAGGGAGGTGAGGCTGTGAGGGAGGTGAGGCTGTGTGGGGAGGTGAGGCTGTGGAGGGAGGTGAGGCTGTGTGGGGGAGGTGAGGCTGTGAGGGAGGTGAGGCTGTGTGGGGGAGGTGAGGCTGTGTGAGGGAGGTGAGGCTGTGAGGCAGGTGAGGCTGTGAGAGGGAGGTGAGGCTGTGGGAGGGAGGTGAGGCTATGGGAGGCAGGTGAGGCTGTGTGAAGGGAGGTGAGAGCGTGTGAGAGGGAGGTGAGGCTTTGAGAGGGAGGTGGAGGCTGTGGAGGAGGTGAGGCTTGGGGAGGGAGGGAGGCTGTGAGAGGGAGGTGAGGCTGGTGTGAGGGAGGTGGAGGCTATGAGAGCAGGCCATCTCTTCAGCCCGTACTTCCAAGATTCTTAATAAAGAGGTGGTACATCCAAATCACTGAGAACACACAAAATGCACAACATGCTAACTGCTAATATTATGGCTTTAATGATCAAAACTGGACCACTGAATACACATGTGGTCAGTTCTCCTCATACACAAAGGATGTGTTAATGTACCTTTTCTTTTTACCTGAACCTATACAAATTTTCTGACATATATTACCAAAATTTATTAGTATATCACAAGAAATTTGACTTAATTAGAACTGTGCTAAAATATTAACAATTTCACCTAAAAGCTATGTGCATTAAACATTTTTTATTTAAATTTTATTTATTTTATGTGTATGCTTTGGCTTCATGTATACAATGTATCAATCATATAATTCTGAGAACAGAAAAAAAAAGAATCTCCTGGGACCTGGAGTTGAATGGTTGTTAGCTGCCATGTGGGTGATGAAACCCAAAACCTGGTCCTCTGCAAAAGCAGCCAGTTCTCTTAAACTGCTGAGCCAATCCTCCAACCCTAGGGTTTTTTGAGACCCTATATAGACCACGCTGGCCTTGATCTCACAGAGATCTATCTGCCTGACTCTGCTCCCCATGCTGGGAGAAAGGTGTGCACTGCCTCATCTAGCATGGATTCTTAAATTTTCTTTTATTTTATATGTATGAGTTTTTGCAAACATTTATGTACATGCACTGATGGTAATGCCCATAGAGGGTAGAAGAGGGCATTGGATCTTATGGAACTAGAGTTAGTGGTTATGGATGGTTGTTTGCTCGCCATGTAGGTGTTGGGAACTGAACCCCATCCTCTGCCAAGAGCAGGCTGTGCTCTTAACCACTAAGCCCATCTTCTAACCCCAAAAATTAGTTTTAAAGCAATTAAATTCACTATAACTTGCCAAAAAAAAAAAAAAAATCTGTTCCTCACCCCTTACCCCCAAAATAGTGGGAAATAAATTCAGGGTCCTGTACATGCTAGGTAAAAGATCTGTATTTGAGCTAGATCCCCAGCCAATTCGACTCTCAGGAAAAATCTCATAACCATTGGATCTCAGATGTTTAAAGACACTTTAACAAAATTCTTAGCTTCTAACAATTTCTTATTTATATTATTTATGATGGGATCTGCTAATGCTGCCCCCCTCCCCCACCCCCACCCATGCCCAAATGGCCTTGAACTCTCCATCTTCCCACCTCAGTCCCACCCATCCCCAAGTACTAGATTGTAGGGAATGTACCACACTGGAGAGTAAGGCATAGCTACAATTTTTTATGTGCATAAGTACTTGGCCTGCATGTATGGTAAGAGTACCATGTCATGCAATGTTTATGGAACAGAAGAGGGTGTCTAATCCCCATGGACTGAGGTTACTGACAGTTTCAGCAGCCATGTGGGTGTTGGGAACTGAACCCAGGTCCTCTGCAAGAGACAATCAATGTTCTTAACCATTGAGCCATCTCTCCAAGTCACAAGAAATGATCGTCTCTAGGCAATGAGATCATGGGAATTTTTTGGATTTTGCTTTTTTCAGGATCTACTTCAGGACCTCACATAACCAAGGCAAATGCCTATCACTGAGCTAACATCTTTTTGGTAACATCCAAGAACTATCTTAGTTTTATTTTTAATGTTTTCTGTAAGTATGTATTACTTTTACAACCATAACAAAGAAACATCAAACAAGTAGAAAAAGCAGAAAATTATTGTAGTAATGGCTTACAGTATGGACAGAATCTGGACTAACAACTTTTACTTAACCTTGCACCAAAAAACATGTGAACAACACTGAGCCGTGTGAACTGTTATCCTAGACACTTGACATTGATCTCTCGGACCCCACTTTGGCCCTCAACCCAAGACAGTGAATGAGTGTGGGTGTGCTTGAATGAGCACATGAAAGAGCTTGAAAGCAAGGTATTCATGTTCCTTTTCTCAGTGGAAGCAGTGATAACTAAGGAGAATGCTTGCCATTGTGTGCATGAGAACATTTTAGGCCTAGGGATCAAAGGGCAAGATTCTCTGATAAGGTGTAGGTGGACTCAGGCTTGTGGTTCCCCAATTTCCTGCTGGAGAGATTGAATAAAAGTTTGGGTGAGTCCTGGCTCATGAACACTGTTCCTAGAGAGCTGAAGGAAAATGCTCTCAGAGCTCGAGTCCACACTTGGCTTTTTTTTATTTTTTTGTTTAATTTCTGTAGGTGTATGAACGTACTGTCTGCATGCAAGTCTGTGTACCCGTGTATTTCTGTATGTGTATGAACGTACTGTCTGCATGCAGGTCTGGGCACCCGTGTATTTCTGTATGTGTATGAACGTACTGTCTGCATGCAGGTTGTACACTGTATTTTGTATGTGTATGAACGTACGCTGCATCAGGTCTGTGCACCCGTGTATTTCTGTAATGTGTATGAACGTACTGTCTGCATGCAGGTCTGTGCACCCGTGTAATTCTGTATGTGTATGAATTATGTCTGCATGCAGGTCTGTGCACCCGTGTATTTCTGTTGTGTATGAACGTATGCGCTGCATGCAGGTCTGTGCACCCGTGTATTTCTGTAGGGTATGATGTACGGCATGCAGGTTGTGCACCCGTCGGTGAGGCCGCGGAGGTCAGAAAGAGGGTGTCGGCGGATTCCCCTGGAACTGGAGTTCTCCTGAATTGGGAGTTTCAGATGGTTCTCAGCCGCCATGTGAGTGCTGGGGATCAAACCCGGTCCTCTGTAAGATCGGTCGACACTCTTAACCACTAGGCCATCTCTCCAGCCCCATACTAAATGCTAAGAGTCAAACCAATCTTGTTCAGGTTGTACTGATAGCTTTTAGTGCAACTGACACAACCTGGGTTGAGGAGCCTCAATTGGGGAATTGGACTCCAATTGGATTGCCTGTGGACACATCTGTGGAGTACTGTCCTTGATGGTCCGAGCACGTGTGGAGGGCCCAGCCCACAATGAGTAACTGCCACCCTGGGCAGGTTGTTGTTGTATACCGTATAAGGCGGCAGGCTGGGCATGAGCGGGGGGGGGGGGAGCAGCCGTAACGCTCCTCCATGGCCTGTGTTCAGCTCCTGCCTCCAGTTCCTGCCCTGAGTCCTGCCTTGGGCTCCCCTAAGTGGATGAACTGTGACTCAGAGATGTGAGCTGAATAACCTTTCCTCCCCCCAATTGGTGTTGTTCAGAGTGTTTTGTCACAGCAATGAAGATCAAACTAGACAGGTTCACTATAAGTGGTAGGCAATGTCATAAATCACAAGCAGAAATTTGTAAGTTTTGTAACAATTGTTCCTACAGCTCAATTTTTATCTACGGCAATAAAACCAGGAAGGTGGATGTACACTGTGTTTGTGTGTGTGTATGTGTGGTGTGTGTGGTATGTGTGTGTGTGTAGAGAGCTGCCTATGCAGAACCCAGCTGAGGGGGATTCCAAGGCACCTGGTGTCCCCTGGGCAGCTGAGAAAGGGCAGTAACGACAGTAAGACCTCTTTTTCCCAGGGCCACATGCTTCCTAGGCTGCCCATGAGGGCCCCGGGCCCTAAATACATCCCCACCTAGCACACTGCTGGCCCCAAATACATCCCCACCTAGCACACTGCTGGCCCTAAATACATCCCCACCTAGCACACTGCTGGTTAACGGGTCTGGCTCGCTGCTGCTCCAGTAAGCTAAAGAAACTCCAAAGCCACAAACCACAGTGATAGGGACCAGTTCTCACTGAATACTGTGGGTGAGCTCTCAGGACACAAGCACTCCACCACAGAAAAATAATCTCTGGCAAAGTCCAGCCTGAGGCCCCTCCCTCCCCTGTTTGTTTTAGGTGGGTGAAGTAACTCTGATTAACATCATTTACCAGAACAATTCACCACTTATGTCTCATCATAGGGCACCATAATGATCATGCATATCATTAAGTATGTGCCAGATTATTTGTGTTGTTCATTGTACTTGACTGCCACAGCAATTGAGACTGCAATCAGACTCATTCAGCTCCAGATCTAATTCAAGGTCATCCCCTTACAGCTTAAACATAATAAACTACCACAGGGTAGTAAGCTTGGGGGAAAGGTCTATTTGTAAAGCCAGATATCAGTGTTTAATGATAACAATGATAAATTATGGCAACTGCCATTTATGTAGGGTCTACTAAGGATGGGGACATTATGAGCTAATTGTGTGTTGTGTGTGTGTGTGTGTGTGTGTGTGGTGTGTGTTTTGGTCTTTTCGAGACAGGGTCTCCCTGTAGCCCCAAGCTGTCCTGGAACTCACTCTGTAGACCAGGCTGGCTTTGAACTCACAAAGATCCGCCTGCCCTCTGCCTCCCAAGGTGCTAGGATTAAAGGCATGCACCACCACACCCGGCTTGTGTGTTTTTATCTTTACCACAATCTTGAGAGGTATCACTTTCTCTATCTCATAACCAAAGGGACTGGGTGCTGTGTGGGCACACCAGTGTGGGAGAAGGGGCAAAGGATGTTTAGATGTTGGAAGAGATAAGAAGCAGTAAGAGGGAAGCTTCCAGAAGTTGACGAAGCAGATGGAGGTGAGGCTGTGGGAGGGAGTTGAGAGCTGTGGAGGGAGGGAGGCCTGTGTGCAGGGAGGTGAGGCTGTGAGAGGCAGGTGAGGCTGTGAGGGAGGTGAGGCTGTGTGAGGGAGGTGAGGCTGTGTGGAGGGAGGTGAGGCTGTGTGAGGGAGGTGAGGCTGTGTGGGGGAGGTGAGGCTGTGGAGGGAGGTGAGGCTGTGTGGGGGAGGTGAGGCTGTGAGGGAGGTGAGGCTGTGTGGGGGAGGTGAGGCTGTGTGAGGGAGGTGAGGCTGTGAGGGCTGAGGAGTGAGGCTGTGAGAGGGAGGTGAGGCTGTGGGAGGGAGGTGAGGCTATGGGAGGGCAGGTGAGGCTGTGTGAGGGAGGTGAGGCTGTGAGAGGGAGGTGAGGCTTTGAGAGGGAGAGTGAGGCTGTGGGAGGAGAGGTGAGGCTGTGGGGGAGGGAGGTGAGGCTGTGAGAGGGAGGTGAGGCTGGGTGTGAGGGAGGTGAGGCTATGAGAGTCAGAAGAGAGTCTCAGATTCCCCTGGAACTGGAGTTCTCCTGGAATTGGAGTTACAGACGGTTCTTAGCCGCCATGTGGGTGCTGGGGATTGAACCCGGGTCCTCTGCAAGAGCAGTCGGAGCTCTTAACCACCAGGCCATCTCTTCAGCCCGTACTTCCAAGATTCTTAATAAAGAGGTGGTACATCCAAATCACTGAGAACACACAAAATGCACAACATGCTAACTGCTAATATTATGGCTTTAATGATCAAAACTGGACCACTGAATACACATGTGGTCAGTTCTCCTCATACACAAAGGATGTGTTAATGTACCTTTTCTTTTTACCTGAACCTATACAAATTTTCTGACATATATTACCAAAATTTATTAGTATATCACAAGAAATTTGACTTAATTAGAACTGTGCTAAAATATTAACAATTTCACCTAAAAGCTATTGTGCATTAAACATTTTTTTATTTAAATTTTATTTATTTATGTGTATGCTTTGGCTTCATGTATACAAGTGTATCTATGCATATAATTCCTGCAGAAGTCAGAAGAAGGCATCAGATCTCCTGGGACCTGGAGTTGAATGGTTGTTAGCTGCCATGTGGGTGATGAAACCCAAACCTGGTCCTCTGCAAAAGCAGCCAGTTCTCTTAACTGCTGAGCCAATCCTCCAGACCCTAGGGTTTTTTGAGACCCTATATAGACCACGCTGGCCTTGATCTCACAGAGATCTATCTGCCTGACTCTGCCTCCCCAGTGCTGGGAGAAAGGTGTGCACTGCCTCATCTAGCATGGATTCTTAAATTTCTTTTATTTATATGTATGAGTATTTTGCAAACATTTATGTACATGCACTGATGTAATGCCCATAGAGGTAGAAGAGGGCATTGGATCTTATGGAACTAGAGTTATGGTTATGGATGGTTGTTTGCTGCCATGTAGGTGTTGGGAACTGAACCCCAGTCCTCTGCCAGAGCAGGCTGTGCTCTTAACCACTAAGCCATCTCTCTAACCCCCAAAATTAGTTTTAAAGCATTAAATTCACTATAACTTGCCAAAAAAAAAATCTGTTCCTCACCCCTTACCCCCAAAATAGTGGGAAATAAATTCAGGGTCCTGTACATGCTAGGTAAAAGATCTGTATTTGAGCTAGATCCCCAGCCAATTCGACTCTCAGGAAAAATCTCATAACCATTGGATCTCAGATGTTTAAAGACACTTTAACAAAATTCTTAGCTTCTACAATTTCTATTTATTTATTTATGATGGGATCTTGCTATGCTGCCCCCCTCCCCCACCCCCACCCATGCCCAATGGCCTTGAACTCTCCATCTTCCCACCTCAGTCCACCCATCCCCAAGTACTAGGATTTAGGAATGTACCACACTGGAGAGTAAGGCATAGCTACATTTTTTATGTGCATAAGTACTTTGCCTGCATGTATGTAAGAGTACCCATGTCATGCAATGTTTATGGAAGCCAGAAGAGGGTGTCTAATCCCATGGAACTGAGGTTACTGACAGTTATCAGCAGCCATGTGGGTGTTGGGAACTGAACCCAGGTCCTCTGCAAGAGCAATCAATGTTCTTAACCATTGAGCCATCTCTCCAGTCACAAGAATGATCGTCTCTAGGCAATGAGATCATGGGAATTTTTTGGATTTTGCTTTTTTCAGGATCTACTTCAGGACCTCACATAACCAAGGCAAATGCCTATCACTGAGCTAACATCTTTTGGTAACATCCAAGAACTATCTTAGTTTTATTTTTAATGTTTTCTGTAAGTATGTATTACTTTTACAACCATAACAAAGAAACATCAAACAAGTAGAAAAAGCAGAAAATTATTGTAGTAATGGCTTACAGTATGGACAGAATCTGGACTAACAACTTTTACTTAACCTTGCACCAAAAAGCAATGTGAACAAACACTGAGCCGTGTGAACTTGTATCCTAGACACTTGACATTGATCTCTCAGGACCCCACTTTGCCCTCCACCCAAGACAGTGAATGAGTGTGGGTGTGCTTGAATGAGCACATGAAAGAGCTTGAAAGCAAGGTATTCATGTTCCTTTTCTCAGTGGAAGCAGTGATAACTAAGGAGAATGCTTGCCATTGTGTGCATGAGACATTTTAGGCCTTGGGATCAAAGGGCAAGATTCTCTGATAAGGTGTAGGTGGACTCAGGCTTGTGGTTCCCCAATTCCTGCTGGAGAGATTGAATAAAAGTTTGGGTGAGTCCTGGCTCATGAACACTGTTCCTAGAGAGCTGAAGGAAAATGCTCTCAGAGCTCGAGTCCACACTTGGCTTTTTTATTTTTTTTTATTTCTGTATGTGTATGAACGTACTGTCTGCATGCAAGTCTGTGTACCCGTGTATTTCTGTATGTGTATGAACGTACTGTCTGCATGCAGGTCTGTGCACCCGTGTATTTCTGTATGTGTATGAACGTACTGTCTGCATGCAGGTCTGTGCACCCGTGTATTTCTGTATGTGTATGAACGTACTGTCTGCATGCAGGTCTGTGCACCCGTGTATTTCTGTATGTGTATGAATGTACTGTCTGCATGCAGGTTTGTGCACCCGTGTCGTGCAATGCCGCGGAGGTCAGAAGAGGGTGTCGGATTCCCCTGGAACTGGAGTTCTCCTGGAATTGGAGTTTCAGATGGTTCTCAGCCGCCATGTGAGTGCTGGGGATCAAACCCGGGTCCTCTGTAAGATCGGTCGACACTCTTAACCACTAGGCCATCTCTCCAGCCCCATACTAAATGCTAAGAGTCAAACCAATTCTTTGTTCAGGTTTGTACTGGATAGCTTTAGTGTCAACTTGACACACCTGGGTTGAGGGAGCCTCAATTGGGGAATTGGCTCCATTGGATTGGCCTGTGGACACATCTGTGGAGTACTGTCTTGATGGTCGAGCAGTGTGGGAGGGCCCAGCCCACAATGAGTAATGCCACCCTGGGCAGGTTGTTGTTGTATACCGTATAAGAGGGCAGGCTGGGCATGAGCGGGGGGGGGGGGGGAGCAAGCCAGTAACCAGCATTCCTCCATGGCCTGTGCTTCAGCTCCTGCCTCCAGGTTCCTGCCCTGAGTTCCTGCCTTGGGCTCCCTAAGTGATGAACTGTGACTCAGGAGATGTGAGCTGAATAACCTTTCCTCCCCAAGTTGGTGTTGGTCAGAGTGTTTTGTCACAGCAATGGAAGACAAACTAGAACAAGGTTCAACTATAATGTGGCTTAGGAATGTCATAAATCACAAGCAGAAATTTGTTAAGTTTTGTAAGTAAAATTGTTCTACAGCTCAAATTTTTATCTACAGGCAATAGAAACACAGGAAGGTGGAATGTACACATAGTGTTTGTGTGTGTGTATGTGTGTGTGTGTGTGTATGTGTGTGTGTGTAGAGCTGCCTATGCAGAACCTCAGCTGAGGGGGAGTTCCAAGGCACCTGGTGTCCCCTGGGCAGCTGAGAAAGGGCAGTAAGACAGTAAGACCTCTTTTTCCAGGGCCACATGCTTCCTAGGCTGCCCATGAGGCCCCGGGCCCTAAATACATCCCCACCTAGCACACTGCTGGCCCCAAATACATCCCCACCTAGCACACTGCTGGCCCTAAATACATCCCCACCTAGCACACTGCTGGTTAACGGGTCTGGCTCGCTGCTGCTCCAGTAAGCTAAAGAAACTCCAAAGCCACAAACCACAGTGATAGGGACCAGTTCTCACTGAATACTGTGGGTGAGCTCTCAGGACACAAGCACTCCACCACAGAAAAATAATCTCTGGCAAAGTCCAGCCTGAGGCCCCTCCCTCCCCTGTTTGTTTTAGGTGGGTGAAGTAACTCTGATTAACATCATTTACCAGAACAATTCACCACTTATGTCTCATCATAGGGCACCATAATGATCATGCATATCATTAAGTATGTGCCAGATTATTTGTGTTGTTCATTGTACTTGACTGCCACAGCAATTGAGACTGCAATCAGACTCATTCAGCTCCAGATCTAATTCAAGGTCATCCCCTTACAGCTTAAACATAATAAACTACCACAGGGTAGTAAGCTTGGGGGAAAGGTCTATTTGTAAAGCCAGATATCAGTGTTTAATGATAACAATGATAAATTATGGCAACTGCCATTTATGTAGGGTCTACTAAGGATGGGGACATTATGAGCTTAATTGTGTGTGTGTGTGTGTGTGTGTGTGTGTGTGTGTGTGTTTTGGTCTTTTCGAGACAGGGTCTCCCTGTAGCCCCAGCTGTCCTGGAACTCACTCTGTAGACCAGGCTGGCTTTGAACTCACAAAGATCCGCCTGCCTCTGCCTCCCAAGTGCTAGGATTAAAGGCATGCACCACCACACCCGGCTTGTGTTTTTATCTTTACCACAATCTTGAGAGGTATCACTTTCTCTATCTCATAACCAAAGGGACTGGGTGCTGTGTGGGCACACCAGTGTGGGAGAAGGGGCAAAGGATGTTTAGATGTTGGAAGAGATAAGAAGCAGTAAGAGGGAAGCTTCCAGAAGTTGACGAAGCAGATGGAGGTGAGGCTGTGGGAGGGAGGTGAGGCTGTGAGAGGGAGGTGAGGCTGTGTGAGGGAGGTGAGGCTGTGAGAGGCAGGTGAGGCTGTGAGGGAGGTGAGGCTGTGAGAGGCAGGTGAGGCTGTGAGAGGGAGGTGAGGCTGTGAGGGAGGTGAGGCTGTGAGAGGGAGGTGAGGCTGTGAGAGGGAGGTGAGGCTGTGAGGGAGGTGAGGCTGTGAGATGGAGGTGAGGCTGTGAGAGGCAGGTGAGGCTGTGAGAGGGAGGTGAGGCTGTGGGAGGGAGGTGAGGCTATGGGAGGCAGGTGAGGCTGTGTGAGGGAGGTGAGGCTGTGAGAGGGAGGTGAGGCTTTGAGAGGGAGGTGAGGCTGTGAGATGGAGGTGAGGCTGTGGGAGGGAGGTGAGGCTGTGAGAGGGAGGTGAGGCTGTGTGAGGGAGGTGAGGCTATGAGAGGGAGGTAAGGCTGTGTGGGGGAGGTGAGGCTGTGTGAGGGAGGTGAGGCTGTGAGAGGCAGGTGAGGCTGAGAGAGGGAGGTGAGGCTGTGAGAGGGAGGTGAGGCTGTGTGAGGGAGGTGAGGCTGTGTGAGGGAGGTGAGGCTGTGAGGCAGGTGAGGCTGTGAGAGGGAGGTGAGGCTGTGAGAGGAAGGTGAGGCTGTGAGAGGCAGGTGAGGAGGGACAGGCCAGGCTGTCAAAGGCAGGCCAGAGCCTTCAGTAAAGAGAATATGTTTGGGGGCTGGAGGGATGGCCTAGTGGTTAAGAGTGCCGACCGCTCTTGCAGAGGACCCGGATTCGATCCCCAGCACCCACACGGCAGCTGAGAACTGTCTGTGACTCCAGTTCCAGGAGAACTCCAGTTCCAGGGGAATTGAGACCCTCCTCTGACCTCCGCGTCATCGCATGACACGGGTGCGCAGACCTGCATGCAGACAATACATTCATACACATAAAAATAAATAAAAAAAAAAATTTTTTTTTTTTAAAGAGAATATGTTTTACCTTACCCATGGTGGATTAAATATAAGGTCCAGCCAGGCATGGTGGCACACGCCTTTAATCCTAGCACTTGGGAGGCAGAGGCAGGTGGATCTCTGTGAGTTCAAGGCTGGCTTGGTCTACATAGTGACAGGACAGCAGGAGCTACAGAGAAACGCTGTCTCAAAAAAGACCAAACAAATAAACAAACAAACAAATATAAGGTCCAACATCCCTTAGGTAAACAAATAAGTAGTTCACATGCATTCCATCTGAACAATACTCGCTCAGCAAATTCCTAAGTATGTGGAATTGTTTCTATGTATAGTAACACTTTTTCCAATCTTTATTTGATATTATTTTTAAACATTTTATTATTTTTATGTGTATGAGTATACTTCCTGCATGTGTGTAAGTGCACCCACGTTGTACAATAAAGAGGTCAGAAGAAGGCGTCAGATCCCCTAGAACTGGAGTACAGCTGGTTATAAGCCACCACATGGGTACTGGGAATTGACTCTGGGTCCTCTGCAAGAACAGCCAGTGCTCTTAATAGCTGAGCCATCTCTCCAGCCTCAATTTAATATTATTTTGAGCACACGAGTTCTGGTTTCTATGAACATAAGATCACAATAAACAACTAGCAAGTGTTATTTGCTAGTTTTATAATTCTCTGCTACTCAGACAAAAGGGTATTTTTTTTTTTTTTTTTTTTTTTTTTTTTTTTTTTTTTGGTCTTTTCGAGACAGGGTCTCCCTGTAGCCCCAGCTGTCCTGGAATTAGCTCTGTAGACCAGGCTGGCCTTGAACTCACAAAGATCTGCCTGCCTCTGCCTCCCAAGTGCTAGGATTAAAGGCGTGAGCCACCACACCCAGCCAAAAGGGTATTTTAAAATACTCGGCAGTATTTTTTCTGTTACAGTATTTTCTGTGTAACAAACAGGATAATAAAAATGTTAATAGTATGCTTATTTAGGATCCGTTTGTCTCCCACCAGGTATTGACAGATTTTCCAGCAGTGGATCATGATCATTAGACCTGGGTTCAAAAAGCAGCCCTTGGGATAGTTGAGAATTGAATTATATGATACGTGCAATGCAGTTTTAATCATCATAATAAGCTCTGCTCAGTAATAATAATAATTATTATTATTGGCATGGCTTATTTATAGATAACAGTCATTTAAAACAAAAGTATTAAAGTCAAATAAGCAAGTAAATAATGGCTCAGAAGCTATAAAAAGGCTGGTGGGTGGTCTTCCCTCCATTCCCCTATCCCTTCCCCCCGCCTTCCCTTTTCCCCTCCCTTTTTCTGCAGTGCTGGGAACTAATCTCAGAACCTTGGGCACTGCTGAGCCACATCTTCCCCACCACAGCCTAGCAGAAGACAGGACAAATGTTTCACTTACCCATAAATACAAGAGATGTCAATGACCACGTCAATCATGTCACAGCAGAGCTCGTAAGTCTGCATGTCCACTGGAGTGCTGTCGGTTGCAATGTAAATTTTACTGACGACATCAAACAGAAATGCCTTTTCAATTCCAGAATTCTGAAGGGAAAAAATTATATGCCTTAATGTAACAGCCAGTTGCAGACTACTTCACGGTTACATAAAGTGATATTCCGGGGCTGGAGAGATGGCTCAGCGGTTAAGAGCACCGACTGCTCTTGCAGAGGACCCAGTTCAATTCCCAGCACCCACATGGAGGCTAAGAACCGTCTTTAACTCCAGTTCCAGGGAAATCCGACACCTTCTTCTGACCTCCGTGGCATTGCCCGACATGGGTGCACAAACCTACATGCAGACAGTACATTCATACAAATAAATTAATTAATTAATTAAATTAAATTAAATTAAGTGATATTCCACTCCAAATATTAGGGAAGGGGGAGAGGATGGAGGTCGAGAGGGCAGTGAGGTGGTAGGTTAAATTAAACATAATATATGCATGTATGAAAATATCACAGTGAAACCTGTCCATTTGTATGATCAATATACAGTAATTTTTATAATAAATTGAAATTTTTTTAAGTTTAAATATTTATGACGGGGCTGGAGAGATGGCCTAGTGGTTAAGAGTGCTGACTGCTCTCGCAGAGGACCCGGGTTCGATCCCCAGCACCCACATGGCGGCTGAGAACAGTCTTTGACTCCAGTTCCAGGGGAATCCGACACGCTCTTCTGACCTCTGTGGCATTGCACGACACGGGTGCACAACCTGCATGCAGACAGTACATTCATACACATATGAAAATAAATGAATAAATAATTAATTAAAAAAATTCTGGCCAAAAGCAAAAAAATAATAATATTTATGACATCCCCAGTGTAAAATAAAAGCAAAAATTATTACTAAGAGTTTTGGTTGTACCATTTTATTGCAATTTAAACTTTATTGTCATGATTTTTTAATTTTAAAAATATTTTATTTATTATCTTTATTTTATGTGTATGAGTGTATTTCCTGCATGGATGTAAGTATACCTACACCTGTGGAGGTCAGAAGAGGGCCTCAGATCCCCTGGAACTGGAGCTATGGACAGTTGTTAGCCACCATGTGGGTGCTGGGAATCAAACCCAGGTCCTCTGAAAGAGCAGCCAGTGTTTTTAACTGCTGAGCCATCTCTCCAGCCCCAATTTTTAAATTTTTATTTATTTTTATTTTATGTATATTTTATTTTTTGCCTGCATGTAAGTAAACCTTGAGAAATGCCTGCATAGACCAGAAGAGGGTGTCAGACCCCCTACAACTAGAATTATGGATTGTTGTTAGCCACCAGATGGGTGCTAAGAACTAAACCCAGGTCCTCTGCAAGAGTGTCCAGTGCCCTTAACTACTGAGCCATCTCTCCAGCCCCTATTGTCATAAATTATTTCTTTTAGATAAACTATTTAGGCAGCACATTAGACTCATCCTGAGTGTTAAACATGTAGAAGTTATTAAAATATATTCCTCATCACCAAAGCCAAGAGTTTTTAACCTCTTTATTATATTTGCTTATTCATTTTTGTGTATTGGGGATGGTGTATGCATGCAGACATGCCACAGAGGGCTTGTGGAGGTCAGAGGACAATTTGTGGGAGTCAGTTCTCTTTCTACTATGTTGGTCCCATAGACTAAATTCTGGTGGTCAAACTTAGAAGTACCTTTGCTACTGAGCCGTCTCACCACCTCCCAAACCAAGTTTGATGTTTCCTACCTAAGGTAGGGCTTGATTAATTTTGATGACTGCCTACAATATGAATAGACACTCCACGTAAAGTGCACATTCCAAAAAGGTACACATTTTGAGAGTTAAACTTTAAAGAGTCTAAAACAGTATATAGGAGTAACCTTCAAAAGCAATACCTAAGTGAAACAGAGACAGAAGCAAATTTCACTCTTGTCATGTTATTCTCAAATTCTGTGAACAACTCTAGCAGGAGAAAACTGTTTACTTACTGAGATAAAGATGTTCAGCAAATTCTCCAGAGTTGGGAGTTGTGGAATGAGTTTCTGAACCACTTTACTAAAAGCTTCAAATATTGAATGGTCATATATGCTTGTCAGATAAAAGCTGAAAAAGAAAGCAGTATTTCATCACGTTTCCCTCTAACTGGGCAGCAGTTTTCTTAGGCTCTCCTTACACCAGTAATCTCCGTCTGTGTCTACAGTTCTAACATACTCATTAGCCCCTTCACAATTCATAATGACTTTAATCAAAAACAAGTACTAATAGGCCATTCTTCTACCCCCAAGTGCCAGAACTGTGTCTTCTCCATGGACTGGCAAGCTTCAAAACGCAGCCATGCTTGCCCACCCCAGCCTTACATTCTTTTTTTAATATTTTTTTATTTTTATTTTATTTTATGTGTCTGAGTTTTTGCCTGCAAGTGTGTACATGCACTCATGTTATGCAAGGCCCAAAGAGCCCAGAGGAGGGTGTCCGATTCCCTGGAACTGGAGGTATGGACAGTTGTAAGCTACCATGTGGGTCTTGGGAATTGAACCTGGGTCCTCTGGAAGAACAGTTCTTAACCACTGAGCCATCTCTCCAGCCCCCGCAGCCTTACATTCTACAAAAAAGTACACAGTGATCATCTACACAAGCCCAAGCCTCCACTGTCCAGTTCATAATTCCAGTTTGCAAGATGAATGATAAATGTACTATCCTCTCCTACAAAGAAAGATGGGCGAAAATGTCCTTTGTATTCCATCTGAACTATTTTAAGATTAGCCCACTTATGGTTATAAATACTAGCACATTAGCAAGAACTATTATTTTAGCATTAATCAATTTCCTGGATTAGATTCACTGATTTTATTGTTATTCACATGAGGTGGGAAGCTTAGTTTTGTCAACTTGCTAAATACAGAAGCAAAACAAAACACTACTCTCCCCAAAGATTAGAATTAGTATGTGTAAAACATTTTTCCTAAGTCCTACCCCAGCACAGAACAGGTAAGCAAGGTAAATTACTGTCTATGCCAACCCAGCCATGGTGACTCTTCAGCCCAAACCCACTTTGCTGTCCTTTCTTAGGACCATAAGGGGTCTCTGCCCTTACCTGAGGTGAATTTTTTCTAATCCAGCATCTGCAAGGTCATCATTCGCCCTCTGGTGAATATCTCTTTGGGTTTCAATTTTGTGGTCATCTGAAAGACCATCCACTTTGTGAATAAACACCTCAAAGTTGATGTCTGTGTTCACCTTATAGGCTCTGGTCACTGTGAGGTGGAGCCTGGCCAGTGCTTCCATGTAGTCATCCTAGAACAAAGCCCAGGCCTTCAGCTTCATTTTCAGAGTCTTTCATATACACTCTTCAATTGGAACCAAGCCCCCACCCCTACAAAAATATCCTGCTTTCATAAACTTCAAGTGTAAAAACCTAATTTTATTAAGAAATAGAAGAAAAGTTAATGAAATGCAACTGACTTAACAAAATTGGCTGCTGACAGACATAATGCTTAGTTATAGTTTAGGGAAAGAATCTGAACCTACACAACCTAGGTCCTCCCCTGAAAAGCTATTCTTCCCAGCCTCCCAAGACTCTTAGAAGACAATGATGAAGGATTACAGATGGAGACAGATTATGATTACAGATGGAGACACAGTAATGCCACTAGGAGGAATGGAAAGGAGTTTGGGGAAGAATTTTAACAGTGGTACAGTGTAGAAGTCAGCAAACCATGACCTGCAGGCCTTCCTGCTGGCTTTGTTAACTGGGTTCCATGGGAACTCAGCTCAGCCATGTTTATCTTTCTGCATGTTGTCCAGAACTGCTTTATGCCACAATGAAAGGTGAGAAGTCTTCCTCCCTGGGAGTTCCTACAGATAGTACAGTCCCCAGAGCCTCCAGGATTTCCATCCAGTCCTGTACCGAGTTTGAAACCTCTGGTCTAGAGGGTTTGCTTCAAACATCGGAATACTATTTTTTCTCCTTCCTACCTCTAAATAATAAAGTAATAAACACCTGTATATCCATCTTTCTATTTAAGAACTTCGGGCTGGAGAGATGGCTCAGCGGTTAAGAGTGCCAACTACTCTTGCAGAGGACCTGGGTTTGATTCCCAGCACCCACATGGTGCCTAAGAACAATCTTAAAAGCCGGGCATGGTGGCGCATGCCTTTAATCCTAGCACTTGGGAGGCAGAGGCAGGTGGATCTTTGTGAGTTCAAGGCCAGCCTGGTCTACAGAGTGAGTTCCAGGACAGCTGGGACTACAGGAAGACACTGTCTCGAAAAGACCAAAAAAAAAAAAAAACAAAGAACAGTCTTTAAGCCAGATGTGCATGTCTTTAATCCCAGCACTCAGAAGGCAGAGGCAGGCAGATCTCTGTGAGTTCAAGACCAGCTTGGTCTATAGGCCTAGTTCCAGGCCAGCTGGAGCTACAGGGAGACCCTGTCTCAAACACACACACACACACACACACACACACACAGAATTAAACTATCAGCCTCAGGCATGTTGGCTCATATCTATAATCCTAGCACTAATGAGTCTGTGGCAGGAGACTGCCATGAATTCAAGGTCAGCCTGGACTACACAGTGAATTCCAGGTCAGCCAGGGTTAGTGTGTGAGATTCTGTCTCAAAACAGAGCTGAAGATGTCACTCAGTGGTAGAGCCCTTGCCTGGCATTCATCAAGCTCTGGGATTGAATCACAGCATCATAAAAAACAATTCTTTCAAGGAAGATAAAGAGGGGTTGAAGAGATGGCTCAACGGTTATGAGCACTTGCTCCTCTGGCAGAGGACCTGGGTCCAGGCCCCAGAACCACATGGAAGTCCACAGCTGTCTATAACTCTAGTTCCAGAGGATTGACACCTTCTCCACGGCACCAAACGCACAAGGGTGTGTGTGTGTGTGTGTGCGTGTGTGTGTGTGTGTGTGTGTGTGTGTGTGTGTATGTGTGTGTTTACAGACAAACACTCATACTCATAAAATAAGAAACTTTTTTTTTTTTTTGGTCTTTTTGAGACAGAGTCTCCCTATAGCTCTGGCTGTCCTGGAACTCACTCCATAGACCAGGCTGGCCTTGAATTCACAGAGATCTGCCTGCCTCTGCTTCCCAAGTGCTAGGATTAAAGGTGTGCGCCACCACACCTGGCTAAGAAACCTTTTTAAAAGAAGAAAAAGAAGTATCAACATCAAAGCCCTGTGTCCCCTCGTTCCCAGCCTAGCCTCTCCCTGTAGCAGTCTGGAGAAGCAGCAGCTAGCTAAATGAGCACAGCATTCCCACTCATCTATTCACACCATGACACAGGTATTCCAAAACAGTATTTATAGGAGTGTCAGGCTGTGGGACAGCAAGATGGCTCAGTGCGTAGAGATACTCGCCACCAAGCCTGCCAACCCGAGCTCCATTCACAGAACACATATGATAAAAGGAGAGAGCCAACTCTTAAAATCTGTCCTCTGACCTCCACTGTGCATCATGGCACACGTATCCTGCCGCCCTGCTGCCAAGAAAAATGTAGTAAAAAAATAAAGCTGTATGTCTTTTTTTTTTATTTTTATTTATTTTTGTATGTGTATGAATGTACCGTCTGCATGTAGGTTTGTGCACCCGTGTCATGCAATGCCGCAGAGGTCAGAAGACGGTCTCGGATTCCCCTGGAACTGGAGTTCTCCTGGAACTGGAGTTACAGACGGTTCTTAGCCGCCATGTGGGTCCTGGGGATCAAACCCGGGTTCTCTGCAAGAGTAGTCGGTGCTCTTAACCTCTAGGCCATCTCTCCAGCCCAGCTGTATGTCTTTTTCATACCATATTATGATTACAGCTGGGAGATTAACTCTGAAATTTCACCTAATGGATAGTCCATATTATTGATGGACATTCCAAACATGTCCAATGAGGTGTCAGTACAGTGATTTGGTAACAGTCTCATCAACACACAGTTTGCCAAAGGTCTGTGAGGTTATAGCTGGACCAGACAGCATCCGGGCACCTACCACTCTAGACACACTCACCAACACTGGGTTACTGAGGTTTCTGAATTACTGTCAGTTTGAAGGGTGTGTACAGGTCTTGTTTTTACAAAAAAAGAAAAGAGAAAGACAGGTATCTAGAGGCAGGAATCTGAAGGCCTTCATACCACTCCTGTCCCATCCCGACCTCCATTATCACTCCAAACCTAGAAAATACACCATGCCAGGATAACTAAGAAGGGTCTTTTGGAGCCGGGAGGGATTATTTTTGCATTCTTTGGTTCTCCAACCTAAACCAATAAAAAGGAAGCCTTAGTCCTTAGATAAATCAAAATATTAAATATTTGACTAAGAAACTAAGAAGAGACAAAAAAAAAAAAAAACAACAATGTAATTCTTCTCATCTTCTGCCTTCTGACTTTTTTTTTTTTTTTTT
>VZQC01005555.1:547236-559285 GCA_009823505.1 Rhizomys pruinosus
AACCTAAACCAATAAAAAGGAAGCCTTCGTCCTTAGATAAATCAAAATATTAAATATTTGACTAAGAAACTAAGAAGAGACAAAAAAAAAAAAAAAACAACAATGTAATTCTTCTCATCTTCTGCCTTCTGACTTTTTTTTTTTTTTTTTGTCGTTTTGAGACAGGGTCACCCTGTAGCCCCAGCTGTCCTAGAATTCACTATAGAACAGGACAGACTTGAACTCACAGAGATCCACTAGACTCTGCTTCCCGGAGTACTGTGATTAAAGGCATGCAGCCTCCATGCCCAGCCCTCTGAATACCTTTTAGATTGATTGATTGATTGATTGATTGATTGATTGATTTTTATGTGTATGAATGTACTGTCTGCATGCAGGTCTCTGCACCCATGTCGTGCAATGCTTCGGAGATCAGAAGAGGGCGTCAGATTCCCCTGGAACTGGAGTTAAAGACAGCTCTCAGCCACCATGTGAGTGCTGGGGATCGAACCCGGGTCCTCTGCAAGAGCAGTCGGAGCTCCTAACTGCTAGGCCATCTCTCCAGCCCCCTTGAATACCTTTTAAAATAAAGGCATTATAATGCGCAGCAGGCCAGGGAATGGAACACTAAAATTTAAGGTTACTACCTAATAGCTCCAAGTATATGACATTCTAGAAAAGACAGCTAATCTTTAAGGACAAGAAGCACACTGTGTTCACCTGGGGATGGGAACTAGGGAACAGTACATTAAAGGATCCATGGTAGCCTATGGGAGTGGAAATATTCTATGCGGGCTGGTTACATGGGAGATGCATGTGTTAACCCCACTAAATTATGTATTTAAAATGAGTGAATTCTGTTGCATGTAAATTCCATCTCAAAAATCGTTACGGCTTCTAGATTTAAAGAAAAACACTTTTTAATATCTTATTTATTATATTTATTTTATGTGTATGAGTGTATTGCCTGGATGTATGTAAGTACACCCATGGAGGTCAGAAGAGGGTGTCAGATTCCCCTGGAACTGGAGTTGCAGATAGTTGTTAGCTGCCATGTGGGTATTGAGAATTGAACCCATGTCCTCTCTAAGAACATTCAGTGCTCTTAACCACTGAGCCATCTCTCTAGACCCAAGAACTCCCCCTTTAAAGGAACAGATTTGTGAGCAAACTTACCCAATATTCAGAGAGGCTCATATTTCTTTAAAAATTTTTTTAACTTTTATGTGTATGAGTGTTTGCTTACACATATGTAAGTGTAGCATGTGTACAGTGCCTGCAGAGGCCAAGAGAGGGCTTCTGCTCCACTGCAGCCTGGAATTACAGAGGGTTGTTAGTCACATGTAGCTATGGGAACTGGACCCATGCTAGCTTCAAGAGCAGCCAGTACTCTCAATCCCTGAGCCATCTCTCCAGCCCTTCCACCTTATTCTCTAGAGATAGGGTCTCTCGGTGAAACTGAAGCTATCCTGACAGCCAGTAAGCCACAATGATCCTCCTGTCCTTGCCCCATCCCACAACACTGAGGTTCCAGGCTTGTATGTGGTCACACCCAGCTTGGTTACATAAGTGCTAGGGATTTGAAGTCAGGTCCTCATGTTCATACAGCAAGCTCTCTTACTCATGAGCCACCTCTCCAGCAGCCTCACGGTTTGCTAAATTACTGTCTATAAGTGAAAAAGAAAAGATATACTCTAGTATGGACCCTGCTATTAGGTTTAGGAGTTATACATAGGCCATAATCAGCCTGGTATGAGTCAGTGGGAACTCCAGGCCTAATGGAGTATGTGGAAGGGCTGCTGCAGGAGATGTGGCTGCTGCAGGAGATGTGGCTGCTGCAGGAGATGCAGCTGCTGCAGGAGAAGGGCTGCTACCGAGACTGTGGTCTCCGCAGGCCTGTATCACAAGTTTACCCACTTGGGTTTTGTTTTTTTTTTTTTCACCGAATTCTGTAAGACACTTTCTCCTTGAAGATAATATATATATAATATTATATATACATATACACACACACACACGCACACACACACACACACACACACACGCACACACTCTGTGACCATGAGGAAATTTCCGGGCCAAAAAAAAAAATATTAAGTTTTCAGACCAAAGAGGAAAAGGAGGTTAAGAGCACTGACTGTACTTTCAGAGGACCCAGGTTCAATTCCTAGTACCCACATGGCACCTAACAACTGTCTGTTAACTCCAGTTCCAGGACATCTGGAGCATTCTTCTGACCTCTGTGGGCATTGCATAACACAGGTATGCTTACACACATACAAGCAATGCACTCATATGCATTAAAAAATAATAAATTCTGTGCTAGCTTCGGCAGCACATATACTAAAATTGGAACGATACAGAGAAGATTACCATGGCCCCTGCGCAAGGATGACACGCAAATTCGTGAAGTGTTCCATATTTATAAATAAATAAATAAATAAATAAATAAATAAATAAATAAATAAATAAATTCTGGGGGCTGGAGAGATGGCCTAGCGGTTAAGAGTGCCGACCACTCTTACAGAGGACCTGGGTTCGATCCCCAGCACCCAAATGGCGGCCGAGAACCATCTGAAACTCCAATTCCAGAACTCCAGTTCCAGGGGAATCCGACGCCCTCTTCTGATCTCCGCGGCATTGCACGACACGGGTGCACAGACCTGCATGCAGACAGTACATTCATACACATACAGAAATAAATAAAATAAAAAAATGCCAGGCATGGTGGCGCACGCCTTTAAAAAATAAATAAATAAATAAATAAATAAATTCTAAGAATGAGGAAAAGAGACTAGTGAGATGGCTCTGCAGTAAAGGCATCCACCATGCATACCTGACCATCCAAGTTCAATCCCTGGAACCTATGCAAAGACATAATAAACAGCAGGATTTCGTTGCAGAGTTCTCACCTACATCGTGAGATTTCTCAGGGCTATGATTTGTTGAGGTTTCATGAAAGGCCCCTCAGGTAGGCCTGAGTGGTGAAACAGAGGGAGCCTTTCTTCCTTTGCAAAGGACTTTAAGAAACGCTTTTGGTCGAAAGGCCCATTGTAGACTTGAAAAAACAAGCCAGTGGGTCCGTGAGATGACTCAGCGGTAGATGCCACACAGGCCTGATGAGCTCAGTGTGATCTTCAGATACACAGGGTGCAGGAGAGAATGGGCTCCCAAGAAATTGTCCACTGACCCTCACATTCAGACTGTCACACACACACACACACACACACACACACACACACACACACACATATACACCCCTTGCAAATGGAGGGAGATGCTGCCTATGGTGAGACTCAGCTGTACCTGGGAGTCAATGACAAAGATAAGCGCTCCTGTTCCCCGGAAGATCATCTCATAGTCAAATGTAGGATCAAAAAAGTCAATCTGTCCTGGGAAATCCCAAATCTGAAAGTTGACAAAGGAGCTGTTGGAGACATCTTCCCGGCAGATCTTGTTGGTACTCTCCAGGAACAGGGTCTCGTTGGGGGACATTTTGTGAAAGACAACTTTCTGAATCGATGACTTGCCGCTCCTCCTGAGGCCCATAAGCAGGATTCTGGGCTTCACCTCAGTGCTGAAGGGGTCGCTGAAGTCCAAAACTAGAGAAACCACAAAACAGAATAGAGTCAGAGGTGGACAGTGCTTGATCTGAAGTTTCACTTCCACCTCGGATGGGTTTATGACTCAGGTGCTACTCTTCCAAATAGTGTTTCCTCCATCACCCACTTATGGGACAGTGTGGGGGCATGAAAAACCCAAAAAAATGCTCTTACTCCCTCACACATCCCAGAGGAGATGCACAGCATGGCATCCAGAGCAGGAACTTGGAATATGAAAAGCAGAGGCTTCCTAGTACAGTCTGTCCACAAAAGAACTCACGTCTTAAGCCACATCCTCCTTTACGTGGTCATTGAGTGCCTAGGCACTAAATGGTGCCCTTGGTTACTACCCTTTTCTGACTGGCATTCTCAAAAGCCTCTAGGCCTGGAAAAACAGGCACAGGCAAGAGGCCTTCGATTCAGTCTGAGAGAATACTTAAAAGCTGTGAGAGGCAAGCCAGGCCCATCTACTCCAGGCTCCAGTCCAGTAAGGTGACCATAGATAACTATTGAAGTTTAAATTTACTCGGGCTAGAGATGGCTCAGAGGCTGCTACTGCAGAATACCTACCTGAGTTCCATTCCCAGCACCCACATCTGGTAATTCACAATCCCTTGTAACTAAGGTTCTACAAATCCTCTTTTAACCTCTTTAGCACTGCACTCTGTGGACACACTCACCTTCATACATACACATGTACTCATAATTTTTAAAACTAACATGCTGGGGCTGGAGAGATAGCCTAGCGGTTAAGAGCGCCGACTGCTCTTGCATAGGACCTGGGTTCGATCCCCAGCACCCACATGGCGGCTGAGAACCGTCTGTAACTCCAGAGAACTCCAGTTCCAGGGGAATCCGACGCCCTCTTCTGACCTCCGCAGCATTGCATGACCCGGGTGCACAAACCTACATGCAGACAACACATTCAAATAAATAAATAAATAAATAAATAAATAAATAAATAAATAAATAAATAATTTTAAAAACATGCTAAAGAAAAAAAAAAAAAAGACTCAACCATTTATGATAGGGCATGCCTTTAATCCCAGCACTCAGGAGGCAGAGTCAAACAGATCTCTGTGAGTTCAAAGCCAGCTGAGTCTATATAGCTATTTTCAGACCAGCCATGGCTAGGTAGTGAGATCATGCCAAAAAATAATAAATAAAAATAAAATGGGGGGCTGGAGAGATGGCCTAGCGGTTAAGAGCGCCAACCGCTCTTACAGAGGACCCGGGTTCAATCCCCAGCACCCACATGGCGGCCGAGAACCGTCTGAAACTCCAATTCCAGGGGAATCTGACACCCTCTTCTGACCTCCGCGGCATTGCACGACACGGATGCGCAGAGTTGCATGCAGATAGTACATTCATATACATACAGAAATAAATAAAATTAATAAAAAAAAATAAATAAAATAAATAAAATGGAAGTGATAATGACAATAAATGGAAGTGATAATGACAATAAGCATTTCTTTTTTTTTTTTTAAATATGTTCTTTTATTTATTTATTTGTTGGTCTTTTCGAAACAGGGTCTCCCTGTAGCCCTAGCTGTCCTGGAACTCACTCTGTAGACCAGGCTGGTCTTGAACTCACAAAGATCCGCCTGCCTCTGCCTCCCGAGTGCTAGGATTAAAGGCATATGCTGACAATAAGCATTTCAAAGGACTGTTATGATGATTAAATGAAATCCAGGGCCTAAAATAATTAAGACTCAAGCAGATGGATGAAAAATTCTAGGTAAGCCTGGGATACATTGCACAGAGACTCATTCAGCAAAGTATACTATACATCAACTGGTCATCCACATGCAAAAAGAGATAGCCTAGCCGTTAGGAGCACCGACTGCTCTTGCAGAGGACCCGGGTTCGATCCCCAGTACCCACGTGGCAGCTGAGAACCGTCTGTAACTCCAATTCCAGGAGAACTCCAGTTCCAGGGGAATCCGACACCCTCTTCTGACCTCCGCGGCATTGCACCACACGGGTGCACAAACCTACATGCAGACAGTACATTCATACACATAAAAAATAAATAAAAATAAAAAATTTTAAAAAAAGTTAAAACTACAAAACTATTTGAAAGAAACCTCAAGTAAAAAAACTTGATGATCTGATTAGGCCATGGTTTCTCAGCTGTGACACCAAAATCACAAGTAACCAAGGCGAAAGAGTACAGAAAGTACACGTGATCAAAACTTGAAAAAGATGGTGGCTGAGAGATGGCTCAGCAGTAAAGAGCACTTGCTGTTCTTGCAGAGGACCTGAGATTGGCTCCCAGCACTCATGTTGAGTGGCTAACAATCACCTATAACTCCAGCTCCAGGGGATCTGATGCCTGCTTCTGGCTTCCATGGGTACCTATAGTTATGGGGACAGACACACACACACACACACACACACACACACACACGCCCGTGCGAGCACACATGTAAATTATAAATCTTTTTCTTTAATTAAGGAAAAGGCAACCATCATAATGGAATAAAACTTTTTTTTTTTTTTTGGTCTTTTTCGAGACAGGGTCTCCCTGTAGCCCCAGCTGTCCTGGAACTCACTCTGTAGACCAGGCTGGCCTTGAACTCACAAAGATCCGCCTGCCACCACGCCCGGCGGAATAAAACATTTTTAAACCTTGTATGTGATAAGGCTCTAATTTCTAAATGTATGAGGAACTCCTAAAATTCAATAGTAAGATAACCCCAGGGGAAAATGAGCCAGGGATCTAAAGACATTTCTAAAGAAGATACACAAATGACTATATAATCAACATATGAAGTGTTCCATATATCATCCACCATAAAAACACACATTAAAACCACAGTGAGGCTGGGCCTGGAGGTGCATACCTTTAATCCCAGCATTTGGGAGGCAGAGGCAGGCAGATCTTTATGAGTTCAAGGCCAGCCTGGTGTACAGAGTGAGTTCCAGGCCAGCTGGGGCTACAGGGAGACCCCGTCTGAAAAAGACCAAAAACAAACAAAAAACAAATGTGTGTGTGTGTCTGTCTGTCTGTCTATCTGTCCCCATAACTATAGGTACCCATGGAAGCCAGAAGCAGGCATCAGATCCCCTGGAGCTGGAGTTATAGGTGATTGTTAGCCACTCAGCATAAGTGCTGGGAGCCAATCTCAGGTCCTCTGCAAGAACAGCAAGTGCTCTTTACTGCTGAGCCATCTCTCAGCCACCATCTTTTTCAAGTTTTGATCACGTGCACTTTCTGTACTCTTTCGCCTTGGTTACTTGTGATTTTGGTGTCACAGCTGAGAAACCATGGCTTAAAAGAGTGAGCTGCCTCCTTAACAGAAGTAGCAAGTGTTAGGGCTGGAGCAATGGCTACAGTGGTAGAAAGCAGTGACTGCTCTTGCAGAGGACCTGGGTTTAATTCCTAGTACCCACATGGTAGCTGACATTCATCTGTTAACTCCAGCTCCAGAGGAATTTGACACCCTCTTCTGACCCCCACGGGCATTACACAACACATACATGCAGGCAATACATTCATACAAATAAAATAAAAATAATACATAAAAGAAAGTAATGCCGGGTGTGGTGGCGCACGCCTTTAATCCTAGCACTTGGGAGGCAGAGGCAGGCGGATCTTTATGAGTTCAAGGCCAGCAAGGCCAGCCTGGTCTACAGAGTGAGTTCCAGGACAGCTGGGGCTACAGGGAGACCCTGTATCGAAAAGACAAAAAAAAAGTAGCAAGTGTTGACAAGGATGCTGGGAAATTGGAGCTCTTGCATACTGCTGTTGGAAATGTAAAAAAAAAATAATTTGGATGGAACTTGAAGCAATTATGTTAAATGAAGTAACACAGTCCCAGAAAAAAAAAGGGGGGATGGTTTCCCTCATTTGTGGATGCTAACACCAAATCCCCAGTTGGCAGGCAAACTGAGCAACTTTGTTATTATATTTCATTGTATCTAAAAGCAACTGTGCCATTCCAATGTGAATCTCTAAACGGGCTCTGGAATTGCCCTACCACTTATATTCATACATTGTAATTACCATATATGGATGGAAGATACGTAGTCATATTCTAAAAAAAAAAGTGTAGTTACACATCTTTATACCTGCTTGCAACTTTACTGTTAAATGTGAATCTCTAAATGTGTTTAGGAATCAACCTATAGTTTATTTTCAGAATTTATAATTTTGACTTATGTGTGGAGTGTATATATGCATATTTTGGAATAATATAAAAAAAGCATAAATATAGAACTACAACATGGGGGGCTGGAGAGATGGCCTAGCGGTTAAGAGCGCCGACCGCTCCTACAGAGGACCCGGGTTCGATCCCCAGCACCCACATGGCAGCCGAGAGCCGTCTGAAACTCCAATTCCAGGAGAACTCCAGTTCCAGGGGAATCCGAGACCCTCTTCTGACCTCCGCGGCATTGCACGACACGGGTGCACAAACCTGCATGCAGACAGTACATTGATACACATACCGAAATAAAAAAACAAAACAAAACAAAACAAAAAAACTACAATATGACCTAGTAATTCCACTAGTAGAAATATACTTTTTCTTTTTCTTTTTTTTTTTTTTTTGGTCTTTTTGAGACAGGGTCTCTCTTTAGTCCAAGCTGGTCTGGAGCTCGCTCTGTAGACCAGGCTGGCCTTGAACTCACAGAGATCCACCTGACTCTGCCTCCCAAGTGCTGGGATTAAAGGCGTGCACCACCCCGCCCAGCAGGGTTCATTATTTTTAAAAGAACATATGCAGCATGGTGGTATACACCCTAATCCCAGCAGTTGAGAGACAGAGGCAAGCAGATCCCTGTGAGATTGAGGCAAACTTGGTCTACACAGCTAGTGCTAAGCCAGCTGGGGCTACAGGGAGAACCCATCTCAAAAAGAAAAAAAATAATAAAGAAATTAACAAAAACTATCCAGGTGCAGCAGCACACACCTAAGAGGTGAGGAAGGCAGGAGGCTGAGGAAGGCAGAGAACCCTAGGATTCTAGGACAGCTGGGGCTATAGAAACCGTCTCAAAAAAACAAAATTAATTAATTAAAATGAATATATGCGCAAACAAAAACTTGTGCATGAGTGCTCACTTATAATAGCTAGAAAGTAGCCAAAACTTAATGCTCATAAATTCGTAAATAGATACACAGGCTGTGATATATTCATACAATAGATATGAATCAGCCAGGAAAAGGGATCTGGGTGCTAATTCAAGTTACAACAGTGATAAAGTTGAAAACCTCACACTATGCAAAGGACACTAGAAACAAAAGGTTACATACTATATTATTCCAGCTAAATGAAACATTATAAAGCAGGTCACAAACTGTAAAAATAGGATGTCAGGTTCAAACTCATCAAACATTAGCACATTAGAGCCTTCCCAAACTAAATCCCTAAGAATAAAAGAAAAGGTCTGCATTTTAGTAGGTGAACAAATAAAAATCTGTAAATCCCCAAAGAAATAGAAAGAGCAGCTGGGAGAGGAGCTGCAGCCTGGACTCAGTGATAAGAGTTCTAAGGCACAGGTGGTTCCAAGACAGCAAGAGAGCCATCATTTGGAGACTCATGGTGACAAGAGCCCAGGTAAACCGCTGCCTTGCTCATCCACCCAGCCCACCCCACGAGACACATACACCAGGCTGTCCTGCGTGGGGGGAGGGGGGAGCAGTGACATGGCAGACCTGGAGATGGCAGGAACAGTGCAGATCCACAGCAGTGGAGAGGCCAGGAGAGAGAGCACCCACACTACCATCCTCCAAGTACTCCGATCTCTGATTCTTGTTACAATGCATGGAGCATAGCACCCTGTGAAAAGTCACTATCTTCCCTCTAGACATTTCCTCAAATGCCAAACATCTGGGAAATACTGATTACGGAAGAGAATGCAGACTCAGCAAAGGGAAGAGCAGGCACTGCAGGACCTTTATGAACTTTCAAACTACACGTGAGCAAACTGTAGGGGGAAATAGTGACAACTGTAAGGGGAAATAGTGTCAAACTCTGAGCAAAAGCACAGACAAGAAAGACTCCTGGAGAACCTGGAAATACCAACTCTGGAAAGGGTGTGCATAGAGAATACAATAAGATGAACACAGAGCAGGAGAAGAACGAATGGGTACATTCATTCAATAAAGAGAGTATCCTGAGGTATGAAAGGAACATTAACTAGTGACATCAAGAAGACTCAAAAATCCCATTTTCTTACCAAAGAAGTTCCAAAAAGGGCAGGACATAGTGTCTGTAACCCAACACATGGCTGGGAGTTCAAAGCCAGTTTGGACAAACATGAAGGACTGTCACCAAAACAATCAAACAAAAAAACAAAACAAACAAATACACAAACAAAAAATAGGCTGGGGATATAACTCAGTGGCAGAGTACTTGCCTAGCATGCTGGAGCTTCACACTTCAAAAAAGCCCCAAAAGAGAAAGAACACGAACACTAAGGGTAAGCAAGATTTAACAAAACGATGAGTGCTTCCCAAGTGAGAAGACAGCTCACAATAAGCAGGGCCACTAAATAAAGTGAGAAAAAAAAACATAAACAAAAGAAAAAAAAAAAAAAAGGAAAACTCCAAAACCACCACCAGACAGTGGCTGGGTTCTGGGGCTAGACACAGCGGCACACAACTGGGTCCCAGGCCTCTGGAGGTTCCAAGTCTCCGCAGTTCCAGGACAGCTTGGTTCACGTAGCAAGTTCCAAGAGCAAACAGGGCTACATAGCAAGACTCTATTTCAAAACAAGAACAACAAAAGCTACCAGAAGAAAGCCACAAAGATACAGTGGTGTGCCTGTAATCCCAGAATTTGGGAGGTGGAGGCAGAAGGATCCTGAGTTCTAAGCCAGCCTGACTGAGCTACATGGTAAGTTCAAGGCTTCCTTAAGTGAGATAGTGAGATCCTGTCAAAAGCACAAGGGCAAAGGTTGAGGATGCAGCTCAGTGGTAGTATACTTACTGTGTACAAGGCCCTGGGATCCAACTCTAACATACAGAGACAGACAGACAGACAGACAGACAGAAACAGAAAATAAAGGGGGGGGGAGGTTGCTATAGAGATGGCTTAATGGTTAAGAGCTTGTACTGCTCTTACAGAGGATCTGAGTACAATTCCCAGCACCCATATCAGGAAGCTCACAACCACCTGTAACTCCAGCTCCAGGGGATCTGACACCCTCCTCTGGCCTCTGTGGGCATCCACACACAAGTGGCATACATACACAGGTACATAAATAAAATGTAAAAACAAATACATAAAAGCCAAGTATGGTGACACACACCTTTAATCCCAGCACTCAGGAGGAAGAGGCAGGCAGATCTCTGTGCATTCAAAGCCAGCCTGCTCTAGGCCAGCCTGGGCTACACAGTGAGACCCTGTCTCAAAAAATAAAAAACAAGCTGGGTGGCAGCACACGCGTTTAATCCTAGCACTTGGGAGGCAGAGGCAGGTGGATCTCTGTGAGTTCAAGGCCAGCCCAGTCTACAAAACAAGTTCCAAGACATCTGGGACTTCAGGGAGACCCTATCTCAAAAAGACATAAATAAATAAATAAATAATAAAAACAAAGAAATAAATGAAGGAAAGAAAAGACATCAGATTTGTAACAACATGGGTATAAGAACAAATAGTATTTGGGGCTGGAGAGATGGCTGAGCAGTTAAGAACACTGACTGCTCTTGCAGAGGACCCAGGTTCGATTCCCAGCACCCACATGGCAGCTAAGAACCATCTTTAACTCCAGTTCCAGGGGAATCCAATGTCCTCTTCTGACCTCCACAGCATTGCACGACACGGGTGCACTACATGCAGACAGTACACTCATACACATAAAAAAATAAGGGGCTGGAGAGATAGCCTAACGGTTAAGAGCACTGACCCTCTTGCAGAGGACCCGGGTTCGATCCCCAGCACCCACATGGCGGCTAAGAACCGTCTGTAACTCCAATTCCAGGAGAACTCCAGTTCCAGGGGAATCCGAGACCCTCTTCTGACCTCCACAGCATTGCACGACACGGGTGCACAAACCTGCATGCAGACTGTACACTAATACACATACAAAAATAAATAAAAATTAAAAATAAATAAATAAATAAAAAATAAAAACATTCTTCTTTGTAATGTATTTCAGAGATAGACCTTATTTGACACCATTCTTTTCTTATAATAATTACTGTATATTCAAACATTTTAGCAAAAAATATATATTTTATTTGACCCTGTTATTTTCATACTATGTCCTTAGCTACTTCCACATTCTAAACAGATAGAGCTCTTAATGAAATCACACACACAGTAGTTTTTCTTTCACTGTATTTAACTTCCCTTTCTTTGTCTTTAAAATAAAGAACTGAGGGCTGTCAAATGGCTCAGTGGGTTAAGGCCTTTGCCACCAAGTCTGAAGACTTAAGATCTATCTCTGGAACCCACATGGTACAAGGAGAGAACTGACTCCTGTAAGTTGATTTCTTTTTTTTTTTTTTTTTTTTT
>VZQC01005555.1:559786-573219 GCA_009823505.1 Rhizomys pruinosus
AAAAAAAAAAAAGAAGTAACTGAAAGTACACTACAGTTCTTGCTAAAAAAGCATAGTTTGGGGTAAAGGGTGAAGCTCAGTGATGCAGCAGTTACAGAAGGCTGGAGGACATGGTTCAAACCCAGCACCAAAAAAACCAAAAAGCCTGGGCTGGAGATTGACACTGCTAGCCTCTCTTCCAGAGGACCTGAGTTCAGTTCCCAGAACCCACATAGGATGGTTCACAACTGCCTGTAACTACAGCTCCAGGAATCCAGACCTCTGGCCTCCTTTGAGGACACTGCACTCATGTGCACACATTCACATAATTCATTTTTTAACATTTAAGAAATAAAACCCTATCTGGGGGCTGAAGAGATGGCTCAGAGGTTAAGAGCACTGACTGTTCCTGCAGAGGACTTGGGTTCGATTCTCAGCACCCACATGGCGGCTAACTCCAGGTGGAAGGGAATCTGATGCCCTCTTCTAACCTCTGAGGGGATTCGCTGCATGACATGGGTGCTTTTACCTACATGCAGATAACACATTCATACACATAAAATAAAATTATTATTAGAAAAGGGTCCAAGGTCACACAGAAATATTAAAGAACACACAGAGGAAATATCTAGAGCAATCATGAAAAGGAACTTGTTTTAATTTTTGAAAAGAAATATTTTGGAATTAGAGATGTGGCTTGGTGGTTAAGAGTGCTTGCTGCTCTTGCGAAAGACCCAAGTTCGGCTCCCAGCACCCACATCAGACAGCTTACTACCTGTAACTCCAGCTCCAGGCCAATACCCTGTCTTCTAAGAACACACACACACAAAATAAAAAAATCTTTAAAAAAGAAATGTTGGAGCTGGAGTGATGTGCTGCTCTTACCAAGGACCCAGGTTTGGTTCCCAGCACTCACAAGGCAGCTCACAACTCCAGCTACAGGACATCAGATGCTCTCTTCTGCCTCCATAGGCACTGCACACACATGATCCACATTTACATATATGCAGGAAAAACATTCATATCCATAAAATTAAAATAAATAAGTGAAATAATAAAAAGAAATATTTTAGCCAGGCATGGTGGTGCAGGCCTTTAATCCTAGCACTCAGGAGGCAGAGGCAGGCGGATCTTTGTCAATTCGAGGCCAGCCTGGTCTACAGAGTAAGTTCCAGGACAGGACAGCTGGGGCTACAGTGAGACCCTGTCTCAAAACGACAAAAAAATAAAAAAAGAAAGAAACATTTCAGCATACATGCATAATTAAAGTTAGTTTTGTTCAATCTCCAGTACTACAAAAATAAACTTAAATTAGTTTTAAAAAGGAAAATATCTTGAGCCAGGTGTGGTGGCACACGCCTTTAAGCCTAGCACTTGGGAGGAGGCAGAGGCAGGAAGATCTTTGTGAATTCAAGGCCAGCCTGGTCTACAAAGTAAGCTCCAGGCCAGCTGGGGCTACAGGGAGACCCTGTCTCAGAAAAGACCAGAAAAAAAAAAAGGAAAATATCTTGTGCACGCCTTTAATCCTGGCACTTGGGAGGCAGAGGCAAATAAAACATAGTTCTCATCTTGGAGAAGCTTAAAAACCCAGTGTAGCCAAGTGTGCCCGTGCAAACCTGTTCTCTCAGCACTTTGAGGCTGCAAAGGAGGATGGTAAATAGGCTGCACAGCAAGTCTGTCTCAAGATACCAAAGGATAGAAATTAGCCTGGCATGGCTAGTGCACGCTTTTAACCCCAATTTGGGAGACAGAGCACTTGGGAGGCAGAGGCAGGTAGATCTCTGTGAGTTCAAGGTCAGCCTGGTCTACAAGTTCCAGGCCAGTTGGGTCTACAGAGAGACCCTGTCTCAAAAGGACCAAAAAGTAAAAAAATTTAAAAATAAAGAAATTAACAAAAACTATCAAGGTGCAGCACACACCTAAGTGTTCCAGCTATGCAGGATGCTGAGGAAGGCGGATCCCTCAAGTCTATCAGTTCAAGGCAAGCCTGGGGAAAATTATGAGATCACATCTTGAAAAATAAAAATAAATTTTTTAAAACTTCTGCTATTTAAACCTGAAAAGATACCGAACACATATTAGGAATATGTAACTTCACCACCCACCAGGAGGTGGGCTAAATTTCAGACAGCAGTCAGTATCTGGATTTTTTTTTTTCTATTACTTCTTTCTTTTTTTTTTCATTTTTTAACAATAACTGAATTTCTAAACAGTGCTAAGGGAAGTACTAGAAGCAACACAACTTTTTTGCAAAACATTACATGGTGGTGTCTTAAGAAACGGAACACACGGCAGAGCGTGGCAGCACAGGGGTGAGATCTTAACCCAGAAAACAGAGCCAGGAGATTCTCTGCAAGTTGGAAGCCCACTTAGTTTACACAGTGAGTTCCAGGCTATCCTGGGCTACACAGCAAGACCCTGTCTCAAGAAAAATAAGTACATAAATAAATAAATAAATAAATAAATAAATAAATATGTAAAAAGCATATACTTATATCATTCCAGCTATTCAACTGTCGGGTATTAACCCAAGAGAAGTGAAAGCATGTGTCTACACAAAACTCATAGTAAAAAAGTGCATCCAAAGCCGGATGTGGTGGTGCACACCTTTAATCCCAGCAATTGGGAGGCAGAGGCAGGCGGATCTGTGAGTTCTGTGAGTTCAACGCCAGCCTGGTCTACATAGCAAGCTCCAGGCCAGTTGGGACTAAAGGGAGACCCGGTCTCGAAAAGACCAATAAATAAATAAATAAGTAAATAAATAAATAAATAAATAAATCTCATCCAAACTTTATTTGTAATATTCAAAAATGGAAAATAATTCAAACATCTAACAATGGGTGAATGGATAAATAAACTGTAATACATTCTAGGGATAAAAGGAAACTCACAGTGACACTAGCCTAGTATTGATAAGGCTCTGAGCTTGACCCTCAGTAGAGGAAAAAGGAAGGAGTTATTGATAATTGCAGATGAATATCAAAGTAATTATGCTGAGTAAATACTTTCAGGCAAAACAGGTCAGTTCTATGATATGATTCTTTTTCATAAAACTGTAAAATGATGTAAATATACAAAGGAAAACATCACCTCAGTGGCTGTCTGGGGAATAAACTTGTCTTTAGCTGAGCTTAAATCTCTGTGGCTGGACTGGAGAGATAGCCTAGCGGTTAAGAGCGCCGACCGCTCTTACAGAGGACCCGGGTTCGATCCCCAGCACCCACATGGCGGCTGAGAGCCGTCTGAAACTCCAATTCCAGGAGAACTCCAGTTCCAGGGGAATCCAAGACCCTCTTCTGACCTCCGCGGCTTTGCACGACACAGGTGCACAGACTTGCATGCAGACAGTGCATTCATACACATACAGAAATCTCTGTGGCTGGACTGGAGAGATAGCCTAGCGGTTAAGAGCGCCGACCGCTCTTACAGAGGACCCGGGTTCGATCCCCAGCACCCACATGGCGGCTGAGATCCGTCTGAAACTCCAATTCCAGGAGAACTCCAGTTCCAGGGGAATCCGATACCCTCTTCTGACCTCCGCGGCATTGCACGACACGGGTGCACAGACTTGCATGCAGACAGTACATTCATACACATACAGAAATAAATAAAATTAAAAATAAATAAATAAATAAATAAAATTAATAAAAAATAAATAAATAAAATAAATCTCTGTGGCTGGACCTTCTCCTCTTGGGAGTGCAGTAATGAAGGAGACCCTGTAAAGAGGGGAGGTCGGGGGGATTTACAAACACAGGACAACTATAAATCAAAATATACGTGTAGCTGTAATCACACATAGAGCTGGATATACTTCCCTGCCCCTGCTTTCTAACACAGACCACCAACTGTAAACAGTTAGTGCATACGGTGGCTAGACCAGCAAGGACACATAAGGTGCCTGAGGTATACAAGGAAAATAAGAATCTCTGCTGAGACCCCTTAGACCAGTGTGATGCACTTTATCACTTCCACTGAGACTGGCACACTTCTACAAAGCTTTCCTAGCCAGCAAGTAGGTGCTGACGGATCTGGGGAAAGGCACCCAACACTTGACATGGCAGTGCATTTAGTCAGGCCCTTCACTGCCTTAAATACTAACCTGTGGTCGCATTTGCATATGCTGTGAATTAAAATGTACACCAGACCATCTTCTTACAATTCTTACAAAACAGCTTCATGCCAACTGTACAAGCTTCTAATGTCAAATAGTCTATATTCATGATTTATTTTTTTTTGTTTTGTTTTCTTGTCTTTTCGAGACAGGGTCTTCCTGTAGCCCCAGCTGTTCTGGAACTCACTCTGTAGACCAGGCTGGCCTTGAACTCACAAAGATCCGCCTGCCTCTGCCTCCCAAGTGCTAGGATTAAAGGCGTGCACCACCACGCCCGGCTATATTCATGATTTAATACAGAACACATTTGTCATTAAAGAAAAAATCCTGAGAGATGGCTTAGCGGTTGGGAGTGCCGACTGCTCTTGCAGAGGACCCGGGTTCGATCCCCAGCACCCACACGGCGGCCGAGAACTGTCCGAAACTCCAATTCCAGGAGAACTCCAGTTGCAGGGAAATCCGAGACCCTCTTCTGACCTCCACGGCATTGCATGACACGGGTGTACACACCTGCATGCAGACAGTACATTCATACACATACAGGAATAAAAATAAAAAATAAATCCTAGCACTTGGGAGGCAGAGGCAGGAGGATCTCTGTGAGTTCAAGGCCAGCCTGGTCTACAGAGCGAGTTCTAGGACAGCCAGAGTTCCAGAGAGACCCTGTCTCAAAAAAAAAAAAAAAAAAAAAAAAGCCACCAAAAAAAATTTCATTAAAATTAACATCAACAGCATTAAACGACAAAATTTTATTTTATTTTTCTTTGGTCTTTTTGAGACAGTGTTTCCCTGTAGCCCCAGCTGGCCAGGAACTCAAGGTATAGACCAGGCTGGTCTGGAGCTCACAGAGATGCACCTGCCTCTGCATCCCAAGTGCCGGGATTAAAAGTATGCGCCACCACTCCCAGGTTAACAAACATTTTTTTTAAAAAGAAACTAGAGAATATCAGACTATGTTATGCATATAGTAAACACTGCTTAGTGAAACTCGGGTTTATTTACACGTATATGCTGGTTCATAATATAAATATGTTGTATTATTGTGGGCCACAGTTTAAAAACAAATTAGCAGGCCACTTCGGAAGATCAGGAGAGGTATCCTTTATATTAGGGACTGCGGACAAGTTTCCACCCGCCCACTCTGCCTCCTATCTCTACCCCCTTCTTTTGGAGACATGCCAGCACCAAAGCTCCTGTGTGGTGCAGGGTGATCTTTAACTCCTGAGCCTCCTAACTCCACTTTCTGAGTACTGGTGTTACAGACCTGCACTACCATGCCTGGCGTACATGGCACTGTGGATTAAACCCAGGACCTCCCGCACATTTAAGCAAGAAGTCCATCAACTGAGATACACCCCCAGCTCAAGACCTCCTTTTGTGTCCTCTCCAAAATCTGCTTAAGAAACCCCTAGGGCCCAAATGGCTTAATGAGTAAAGCATCTGGGCCTGTAACATGAAGGTCCAGGGTTTAAGTCCTTTCCCAGGTACCCACAGAATGCAGCTCTGAGTATCCCCAAACAACTCCCCACTTCACCCTGCCAGAGGGAGTTCCTATCAGTAAGGAAAGTGCCCCAACCTCTGACAAAAGGCGGGCTCTCCACCAACCCCTTCGGATCTGGCCACGGGCATGTCAGGTCCAATGGAGCCGAATGAGAATGGTGAAGAGTAAAGGGCAGAGGACGAAGTTAGAGATTAGCTGCAGGTAGATGGTGATGTGACAGGGAGCCCACAAGGACTCTAAAAGACAGGTGCTTTAGAGGGATGAAATTTATAAGATGGAAGTTTGTCCTCCTTCCATGAAGGTTCCCCGAATGCTTCCTATGGGTGAGGCACTGCTGCAGATGCAAACATGAAAAGCTCATCTGTAAGAGCATAATAACGCGTGGGTTTGAAATGCTGTAAGTTTAGAGAATAGGAAAGTTAATTTAGCTTAGTTAGAAATTGCACTAACCCAAGGCTGTTCAGATAACCAGCCCAGAGCACAGCAGGACCCTGAACCTAGCAAGGGAAGGGGCAGGCCCCAGGAGAGCCCAAAGCCGACTGTGCACAGCTGATTAGGTGGCCAGAGTAGGTCCAGAAACCAGACCCTGTCTGTCCTGGACGTGGGCATGAACTCAGATAGCAGACAACCACCTGGCTGTGAAAGGGGACCTGGGGCACAGGCCTGAGACTAACATGTGGGACCAAGTTCTCTCCTCCTGCCTGGCTACCAGCTACTTAAGCTGAGAAGTGCAGAACGACTTTGCCCTCACTTCCCCTCAGTGGACCTGCTGTGAGATGCCACTGCGAACCTCTCAGCTAAGAACACCCACCAGGACATGCTGCCCCTGTGACACCAATTTGCCTGAAGTGCATGCTGACCCTGCTGGCCACTGCTGCTGCCCAGGCCAGCCTGCCTGAGCTGCCACAGCCCCCACTTCAGCCAATCAACCAGCTTCTTGGAACTCCCTAGCATGGACTCCTCTGTGGCTTCCAAGAGGCTAAGAGAATGCCATGTAGGTGAGCAGCCTTGGGGAGATGGGCTAGGACAGGACAGAATTAGGATTACAGAATTAACCTGCGTGGTTACTAATAAAATTAGATTGTATTATATTCATGTCCTGGATTCCTTTGGACTTAGCCCATGCTAGTCCATGTTCACAGCACCATCCCGTCAACAGACGAGGAACAGAGACTAGAGAGAAAGGCAGTTACAGTGCCTGAAAGGCAAGATGTTCTGAACCCTAAACAAGAGTAAGCATGGGGGCTGGAGAGATGGCTCAGTGGTTAAGAGCACTGGCTGCTCTTGCAGAGGACTTGGGTTGGGTTACCAGCACCCAAATGGTGGCTATTTTTAACTCCGGTTCCAGAAGATCTGTCGCCCTCTTCTGGCCTATGTTGGCACTGCATGACAGAGGTGTACTTAAATACCGGCAAGTAAAATACACAAAAAAATAAAAAATAAAATTAAAAAATTAAAAAAAAAAAAAAAAGAAGAGGAAGAAGTATCGAGAAATAGTCCAGGAGGAGTTCTGGGCAACTTAAGACAACAGGAGGTTAGGGCTGCAGTCTGGAGGCAAGGAGAGGAGACAGCCCTGGGGGCATTTAGATGCTGTGTCCTCTCCACAGGCCCATGACACAGGCTGCTCCTCTTCCCCGCTGGTTTTCCCGGTCTCAGCCACTCAGGCCTTCAGGAAAGGTCAAGCCTCACAGTCTTGCCTTATTTCTCCCTATACCTAGGAGGCTTGCCCCAGGCTCTTTCCCTTTTTTTTCTTTTAATAACCCTGAATGGCCTGGAGCTCTCTGTGTAAACGAGATTAGCTTAGATCTCTGCCTCTGCCTCCTGAGTGCTGGGATTAAAGCTGTGCATCGTGGGTCACTACACCCAGCCAGGTTCTGTCTCTATTCAGGCCTCCTTCAAGGTCACCTCTGACCTACAACACACCCTACAACTTCCTAGGCCAGAACTTGTATTTTTTTAATAGTCCTTTATAAGAATGATTTACAATCTGGACAGAATCTGGACTAAGGACTTTTACTTAACCTTGCTCCCAAAAGCTACTGTTTGTAATGTAAACAAACTCACTAAGCCCAGGGCTCTTGTCTCCTGGGCATTTGGTCTTGATCCTTCAGGACCCAACTCTGCCCTCCACCCAAGACAGTGAATAAATGTGGGTGTGCTTGAATGAGCACATCAAAGAGCTTGAAAGCAGGGTATTCACGTTCATATTCTCATTGGAGGGAGTGATAACTGAGGAGAACACTTGGCATTGTGTGCATGAGATACTTTAGGTCTTGGGATCAAAGGGCAAGATTCTCTGATAAAATAAGGGTGGATCCAAGCTTATGGTTCCCCTATTCCTGCTGGAGAGACTGTCTGAATAAAAGTATGGGTGAGTCCTGGCTTGGGAGCACAGTTCCTAGACAGATCTGAAGGAACAGGTGGTTGCTGTTCAGAGTTCAGGTTCATTCTTAGCCATAAAACTAAGTGTCAGGCTGATTCTTAATTAAGGTATAACTGTAACGCGGCCCTAGTCCTCGCTACACACTTCTTTTACTTTGCAGGTTTGTCCTGTTGGTTCTCTTAGGTGTTGTCTGTCTCTCTCAGGAGAATACAAGGCAGCATGTAACAGCAGTTCAGCAAATTCCTCTAAGTCGATTTGCTGACCTCAATAATGGGCTAGCTCACCAATTCAATACTAGGTAGTTTGGCATTTAACTAAACTCCATGAGTAAATCACTAAGAATATAGAGGGCGATTAGCATGATCAAATTCACATTTCAGGAAGCTCTTTCCAGAGACAGACTCTCAAGGAAGGGTCTACATGGAAAAATCAAATGGCTACTCTGGGATCTGGGAAGATAGTTCAGTCAATGAATTGTGCAGTATAAGCATGAAGACTTGAATTTGGTCCTCTGAACCCACATAAAAGAATAAGATCCAGTACCAGCAGAGCACTGTCAAAACCCAGCAGCCTTGTAAGAAGAGGAAAGATGGGTTAGCGCTTCGAACACATGGCTGCTAGAGACTATCTGGCTGACCTGTGGGTTGGGAATGCACACAATGAACGAGCCAGAAATGAGGAAAGCAGGAGTACAGTGTCAGTGTATACCTCCTCACACAGCTCAACAGTGCTGCCCTGCCGCCCTGAGTCCAGAGTCTCTCTGGGGAAAATAAGGCAGTGTATACTGTAAGAGACTGTGCTACTCTGGCTCACTACAAATGACATCTATGAGATTAGAGAGTTATTTGAGAAATGAAACTTTTGAACAGGCCCCAAGCAGGGAAATTTAAAACAAAGATTTAATGAAAGAATTAGGATAAGATGATGGCAAAGTGATAGCAATGAAAAGGTTGCAAAGCTGGTATCAGACCTGGGCCCACGCCCCAGCTCTGCCGCTCATTAGCTATGTATGACCCTACACATGTCCCCAAATCCATCAGTCTTAATATCATTTTTTATAAGTCCCACAGTAGCAATACAGGCCAGTTAAGAGAAACTCCTTCCGGCCAAGAGAAAAGACTCTCTAGCTTGGGTGGATGTCGAACATTCCAGTTGGGCAGCCCAATCGCCTGGCCAGGGGACAACTCCCAGAAAGGTGGGTTTACCTTAAACCGTACTGAAGAGATAGGCAGGATATTAGTTCTTTTCTTTTTTTTTTTTGGTCTTTTCGAGACTGGGTTTCCCTGTAGCCCCAACTGGCCTGGAACTCGATCTGTAGACCAGGCTGGCCTCGAACTCACAGAGATCCAACTGCCTCTGTCTCCCAAGTGCCACAATCAAAGGCCTGCGCCACCATGCCCAGCTAGGATAATTAGTTCTTAAATGAGATGATGCACTTTTCTTTTTTTTTTCAGGCTCAGATTAAGGCAACAGTCTCATGTATGTGAATGCCATTAGCTCGCCACATGCAAAACAAAGGCAAAGCACATAATTCAGCTCCCATGGCTCAGCTGAGGTCTGTACCCCTGCGCCAATCATCACAGCCTCACTTTTCTTCCTTCCCCAAATTCTTGCCTCTAGCACAGCAGCTTGCTGGGCTGAGCCATGGCTTTCTAATGCTGCCTGCCTGTCTAAATTCTTCAGAACAGCTTGACCTTCCGTTTCCGTTTGTTTTCTAAGCGTGCCTTCCGTAACACTTTGGGGTTCCCAACATCTTGGGTTTCCGTCCTCTTTCTCTAAAGCTCCCATTCCCACATGTCGCTGCTAGTCCACCATGTGTCTGACCGCCATGACCCTGGAACTGCATGTCTTCTCTCCTCCACCCTCTCCTTTCCTTCTCTCTTCCCCTCCTCCTTTGCCTCCCATTCTGGGCAGCTGCTGAGATTTACAGCTGGCCTACCCTGGGAGTCTTAAAAGATAATAAGATTGTCCTTCGGCTTCCGTGTGAGTCCATCCTTAAATCTCTTTATTAATGAAACCAAGAACCCCAAGAAGAGACCCCAATTTTCCCTGTACCATCTACACAGCTTTTTTTTCCCCCCTCTTCCTCCCAGCCTAGCCTAGGCAACCAGTGAGTCTTTTGTGGAATGTGGCTGTAATGGAAGGCTCATTCAACTTAGATGATTCTGCTAGCACTATTTGGTGAGGTCAACAAAACCGAATTTCAGTTTCTTCCTCTTTTAGAGGCTGCTTGCTGAGGGTTCCTTTAAATCTCTGGAGGTAGGTTGATCAATGAAAGTATTCATGAGGTGATCAATAAATTCCAACTCAAAAGAGAATGAACAGTAATAGTACTACAGTAGAGATTTACTGTCTACTTGATTAACCACTTAATTATTAATGAAAAGAAGACATGTTTTCAAAAACATGAAGGTGAATTTTTTTTACTTTATATGTGAAAACCAAATCATACTGATGGGCAATGACAAAGCATGACTGATTTATGCAAATGTTTATGCAAATATTTCTCGAATATACACATTCAAGACATTTCTAATGTGTTGCAATTAACCAGTGCTCCTACAAGAAGGAACAGTTCTTAAGAACTTTTACTTGAGACAAATCAAGGCTGCTTCTATACAAACCTCTGAAAAATGAGCTTCAATCTTTTCTATAGGTTCGCAAGAAAAAAGAAATCTAGTAGTTTCCCAGACATGTAAGTTCAGGGGTCAAAAACCTGAGTCATGGTGAAATTACAAAGAGCTACTGTTGCCAAAGAGCTATAAAGTTTGGGAAGAGGTAAGAGAATTTTTAAAAAGCATTAAAAAAAAAAAAAAAAAGAAAAAGAAAGGAAAGTAAGGAGCTGAAGCAATGGTTCAGTGGGCAAAGGCTTGCTGAGAAAAAGGCCAGAGTCTGGATCCCCAGAACCTACTTAAAGGCGTGTGCCAAAAAAGAATTTTTCTTTTGAGTAAAAGATACGCGGGCTGGAGAGATGGCTCAGCAGGTAAGAGCACAAGCTGCTTTTCCAGAGGATCCAGGTTCAATTCCCAGCACCCATATAGCAACTAACAACCATCTATAACTCTGGTTTCAAGGGTTTTTATGCCTCTGCTAGCCTCCGAGAGTGGTGCATGACACAGCTGCACTTACGTACATGTAAGCAAAACACTCATATATATAAAATTAAATTAAATTTTAAAAAGCCAGACACATGCCTTTAATTGCATCACTAAAGAAGTAGAGGCAGGCAGATCTCTGTGAGATAGAGGCCAGCCTGATCTACATAGTAAATTCTAAGCCAGCTGGGGCTACAGGAAGATCCTGTCTCAAAAAGGAGCTCCAAAAGATACAGGGGCTGGAGACATGGCTCATCAGTTCAGAGCACTGGCTGCTCCTGCAGAGAGTTCCCAGCACCCACCCCGGTGGCTGAGAACCACTTGTAAGTCCCGTTCTAGGGGATCTCAAACACGCTGGAATCCTCGGGCATTTCAGGACACAAGTACACTTAGATACATGCAGGCAAAACACTCATAAACATAAAATAAATTAAAGAAGTGGGCTGGAGAGATGGCTCAGCAGTTAAGATTACTGGCTGTTCTTGCAGAAGACCCGGATTTGATTCCTAGCACCTACATGGCTAACAAACGACCAGTTCCAGGGGATCTGATACCAGTTCCAGGGGACCACAACATGGGTGCACTCACATTACATGCAGGCAATACCTCATACATATAAAAAAAAAATTAAGGCAAAGTACCCAAATTAGTCATTAACAGAACTAAAGTCATTACCAGAATATTCCTGCTCTTCATAAAAAAAAGATGGAGAGCCAAAAAGAGCTTGCAATTTAAGTCTCACCTCAGTCGCACTACATATTCAAACTTGCCACACGTGATAAAACTCACAAGGCACTCGGGTTAAAAATAACAGCAGAACTTCCTTCATAAATCTTATAGACTGGGAGAAAAGGGGTGCATTTTCCATCTGTACTCTACATTTTCTTGTAGTCTCTGACAAATGGCCTTAACTAGCAATGCTAGTCAGCCCTGTATCCCATTCCCAGGTTCTCTGCACCAGGGAAGATTACTGGACTTTATGGGGAAAAATCCCAAGTCTCCATTAACTACAGGCTCTAAACATCATCTGTTAGGAAAGGGAACAGAAGAGCTCACTAGTGAAACTGCTGCTCATACTGTATCTGTCTTTTCTCAGAATAAAGTAGACAATGAAAACTTTGCCAACAATAAAACCAAGATTACAGACTTGAGAAATGGCTCAGCAGTTAAGAGAACTTGCTGCTCTTCCAGAAGACCCAAGTTCTAAGTTCAGATCCCATCACTTACATTGGGCTGCTCACAACCACCTAGAACTCCAGCACCAGAGTGTCTGACACCCTCTCTGAGCACCCTCACACACGGCATGTGTGTCTACACACATAATCAAATTAAAAATAAAATAAATCTTTAGTTGCCTTTTTTCCTGTCATTTTGTCACTCGCCCCCTCGTACTCCCTGCCCTGAGCTGAGGATTCAACCCAAGGCCTTGCACTTGCTAGGCAAGAGCTCAAGCCACTGAGCTAAAACCCCAACCCCTAAAACAGAACAAAGCCTGTCAGGTGTGATGGTCCATACCACTCAGGAGAAAGAGGCAGATAGAGGCCACTCTGGTCTACACAGTGAGTACCAGGCCAGCCAAGGCTATATAATGAGACCTTGTCTCAAGAAAACAGAGGATTACCTGTTGGTCAGCCAGTCTTCTGAAGGACACAGAAAGGGAAGTCACAACTCCTGGCCTGCCCTCTCCCAATCCCAGCTCTGTGGTAGAACAGTGGTAAAGAACATTCTTTACTTGAAGTAATGACCATAGAAGGCAAATTTCTGATAGGGATTCTGCATCAAGGCCTAAACTCTGGACTAAAGCTAGGAAACCCCGGGGAAAACACAAGCCAGAAAATTAAGGAGAGTCTTCAAAAGATAAAGGGGTCTTAGAGCAAGCAAGGGATCACCTGTGCCCAACAGACAGGTGAACAAAGCCAGGCTTACGTCCTGTTTGCCAGGGCAAATATTAATGTGTTGCTCTTCTCACCACAAAAAGGTACTGAAGCCTTTGGTAGCAAGATTCCAGCCTGACCCAGGAACTTGGTCTGACGGTTTTATTACTGAAATCATCTAAACATCGGCTTCAGGCAGGTTTGCTAGGGAGAAGTCTTTGTTCCAGGAATTCTACCCCTCAGGCAGGACTTTACTTTCACTTCTAGTTCCCAAATCAAATTTAAAAAGTGCTCCCCCTGGCCCACCAATAAAGATTATAGGTGGGGGAGACCAAGCTGTTCTGTAGCTTTCCTGGAAACTCTCTGCCCCTCAAGACAGTATCAAATTACTGGTTTTTCCTCTGAAATAAGGTCCTCTTTTTTTCTCTTTAAACTACAAGCATCTCCTTTCCTGTACTTAGCTTTTTTTTTTTTTTTTTTTTTTTTT
>VZQC01005555.1:574948-591228 GCA_009823505.1 Rhizomys pruinosus
GGAAGGAAGGAAGGAAGGAAGGAAAATAGTTCAGTGAATTCTCAATAAAAGTTCTTAAAACTGTGGTCACGGGTGCTTTTATTGCCCACACCATTTCTTCAATGCAAAGCATTAAAGGAAGTAGTTCTTGCTCTAGAATGCTAACAACCTTCACGGAGAATGTTAACAGCCATATTCTGTTGACCTTTTCAAGTGACCTTCTGCTTTGGGGGCAAAAAAGAAATTTTTAGAAAAGTATTCTCGACACCGAAAAAGCTCTCAACTTCCTTAGGTCTTGGGAATAAAGTGCAAGAAGCCCGGATTGGCTGAAGAGCTGCAAACGCCCGCTCCTTGAACAAGAAACAGTTCGCAAGGACTCCCTCGCCCCGTGCCCGCTTCGGGCAGCAGGATGCGCAAATCAGCATCCCAGGGTCCTGTCTGCCCGGCCGGGAAGCCCGGCCCTCCCGGGCGACCCGGGTACCACCTGGGGAGCGCCCGGCCGCGGCCACGCGGGGAGGAGTGACACCCGCGGTCGTCGCCAGCCGGCCCGGGGCGCTGCCGCCCTTCCCCGCCGCGCTCGGCCGCCCGCCCTCCCTGACCGCGGCCCCAGTCCTCGGGGGCGCCCGGCAGCCGGCACCGAGCGCAGCCGCCCAGCAGGCCCCGCCGCGCACCTCCGTCCTCCGCCCCGCTGTCCAGCTCCGCGTCCGAGGACTCGGGCCCCGCCGCGTAGTCCGCGAGCCCCACCAGCTCATCCTCCTCGTCGTCCTCGTCGTCCTCGCCCTGCGGCTGCGGCTTCCCCAGCACCTGGCTCATGGCGCGCCGCTCGGGTCCTGCGCCGGCCTGCTCCCCGGGTCCCCGCCGCCGGCAGCCGCAGGAGCCAGCTGGAGCGCGGCGGCCTCCCCGAGAGAGGGAGCGACTGCGTGACCCGAGTCACCTGACGCTGTCACACACGCACCGCGCGGGCGCGCGCTCGTCCGGCCGCAGGCAGCGCTTGGCGGGCGGAGGCCACACGCTAGCTCGGCGTTGTGGTGCGGGCGGCGCAGCCCCTCCACCCTCCAGCCTGCGCCACGCGCCCCGACGCAGCTCCTGCACCCAGGCTGGGCCCGGCTGGGGCGGCGACGAGACCACGGTCCCTAAGGAGCACCCAGACTCGGCCCGCAGCGCCCCGTCCATCCTGAGCCAGGGTTTCGGGCCCCAAGTAGGCTGTCTCCCTGTACTGCTGCGCCAGGCTTCCACCGCCTAGCGGCATGGCCAGCACTCCCAGGGGATGCTGAAGCACCCCAGAAAAAGAACTCGGAAATGTACTGCTGCCGGGCAGTTTCCATAGCAATTGCCTCTTAACGTGCCTTTCAGGGTTCAGAGTGCCTCCCACCAAGACTATTCAAAAACCTGATTTACATAAATGTTTCCAAGGAAATCACATGTTTTGTGGCTGCCTGTGCTAAATAATTATTCTGCAACCTGCCAGAAAATGTCTCAGGTGTCCAACGTGCCAGGGGCTTTATGGCCAACTCCTCGTGTCTCTCGTTGTAGTTTGACATAAATGTGTTAAGCCTTTTGTGGGAGGTCGGCGGGGGGGGGGCACAACTCTCAAATTGGAACGGTTGCAATGTAGGGGTGAGACTGGATTGTGCTTTCCTCCCTCACAAGCTTGTCACCACCACTGGACATAGTGTACCCAACCTTTCAGAATAGAGAAAAAAAGTCACGCGCTTGAACTTCCTTCAGTTAAACACTTCAGAAAAACAAAAACAAAACCTGCTGACCAGCAAAGTGATCCAGATCCTGCAGGTGCCAGCAGCCCAGCAGGTGTTGTGGCAGAGGTGGAGAACTCAGCTCAGGCCAGAAACTCAACTCTCCCAGACCAAGGGTACTGTGTAGGAAACAGCCAGAGAGAGGTAAAGTTGATCCCAGAGCCTGGCCTGGGATGCTCTGGGCTAGAATAGAGGCGCTCTAATCCCTGACTCCTGTCCGGAATTTTCTAGTGAGTGGATGTAGACAGCTTCTAGGTGTGTGGCTGCTTCTACATTATTCTCTCTCATTCTTCTATCTAGATGCTACAGGTAGAGGCAGTATATATAACATGTTATGGCTGCATGGTCAAGGTCCTTTCTAGGACACGTGCAAAGTTTTTAAGTGAAAAAGCTTTTATATGAAGAGCCAAGCTGCAGAGGTGTAAGCAGAGTTTAGGGAGCCAACACAGGAGCACGAGGGATATATTACCACTTCTAAACTTAAGGAAGTAAATGAAGGGAGCTACAGTTCTGAAGAGGAGCTAGAAAACAGGCCTTACCCTCAAACCAGGAGGCAGCTGCTGCCAAAAACCACCAAGCAGACAAGAGAGAGGGAATACCTGGCTGTCCTTTCCTTCCTCCCTATGGACCTTCTCTCTACTCTCCTGGAAATGCCTGCCCGCTGTGGCCCACTCCAACAGGAATCAGTAGGACAAGGAAGGGTGAACCCTACCAGAGGACAAAAGCTGAGTGAGGAAAGCAGACAGTGGGTCTCGTGTGTGGCAAGGAGCAGGGCTAACTGGCAGAAGCAGGCTCTGCTTCCTCTCCACACAGCAGGTGCCTTTCTGAACCTCACTAGAACACCATTGCCCCAGGAGTTAGTAGGAAGGATTGAATGAAAAAGATTCTCAGGCGCTTGCAAAGCTCCTTTCCTATAGGTGATTTTCCTTTCCATAAAAGAAAGGGCTGGGGCTGGAGAGATAGCCTAGCGGTTAAGAGCACCGACTGCTCTTGCAGAGGACCGGGGTTCGATCCCCAGCACCCACGTGGCGGCTAAGAACCGTCTGTAACTCCAATTCCAGGAGAACTCCAGTTCCAGGGGAATCTGAGACTCTCTTCTGACCTCCGCGGCATTGCATGACATCGGTGCACAAACCTACATGCAGACAGTACATTCATACACATACAAAAATAAAATTTTTTAAAAAGAATAAAAATTTTTAAAAAAGAAAAGGCTGATGGAGCTGGAAAGACGGCACAACAATTAAGAGCACTGGTTGATTTTGTAGAGGACCTGAGTTCAGTTCCCTGTACCCACATGACTGCTAAGAACTGTCGGAATTTGGGTAACTCAACTTCCAGGACATCTGATGCCCTCTCTGGCTTCTGTGGGCCTTGCACAACACAGTGCACTTACATACATATAGGCAACCCCCCATACATGAATAATAGTAACAACAACAACAACAACAACAATAAAAGGGGACAAGAGGTTCCATGGTGTAATGGTTAGCACTCTGGACTCTGAATCCAGCCATCCAAGTTCAAAGCTCAGTGGGAACTTGTTCACTCTTAAAATATTTGCCCGGCTCTATTCAGAGCCAAATCATAATACTAAAGTCTTTATTTTTTATTTATTTATTTATTTATTTTGTCTTTTCAAGACAGGGTCTCCCTGTAGCCCCAGCTGTCCTGGAACTCACTCTGTAGACCAGGCTGGTCTTGAACTCATAAAGATCCACCTGCCTCTGCCTCCCAAGTGCTAGGATTAAAGGTGTGCACCACCATGCCTGGCAATGCTAAAGTCTTTATAAGCTGTGTAATTAAGCAAAATATATTTTAAAAAATTTTCCCAATGTAGTGGCCCACACCTTTGATCCCAGCACTTAGGAGGCAGAGGCAGGAGGATCTCTGTGAGTTCAATGCTGGCCTGGTCTACATAGTGAGTTTCAGAACAGCTGGGGCTACAGGGAGAGCTTGTTTAGCATACACAAAGCCCTGAGTTCAGTCTCCGCCATCACATCAAACTGGGTGTGATGGGAGCAGCTCATCATGAGTCTGAGGCTAGCCTGAAATACAAGACTGTCTTTAAAAAAAAAGGGAGCTGTCTGGGAAAGAAAAGTGTTTTCCCAGAGTAGTTGTAAAGACTTGCAGCTGTCCCAGAGTGAGCTTCTGCCTCCCCAAGACTGGAATTAAAGGCATGCACCACCATGCCTAGCTACTTATTTTTTTTAGACAGGGTCTCACTATGTTGACCTGGATGACCTGGAGCTTGCTAGATAGACCAAACTGGACTTGAACTCACAGAGATCTGCCTTCTGCCTCCACAGTGCTGAGGTTAAAGGCTTGTGCTACCATGCTTTACTTTCAAATTTGAATTGTAAACATGAGGATTAAGAGAAAAAGAAAGGCAGTCAGAAAGTCATACCAGATCAGAAAGCAGGGGTGAGGGTTCTCAAGGAGAGCTGAGCTCCATTGCCTGGGCAACAGTCACATGTAGGCTTTTAGTTCTTTGAATTGTCTTTAAAGGATGTCTAAGGAACCTAAATGAGCCAAACCTAATAGGGTTACAATTGATAAGATCACCAAGATGCTGGAAGGTAGGATGTCTTTACTATTAACAAAGTTAACAGTCTTGCTTGAGATTTCCAGAAAATGTCCTGGTGAAAAGGAAAAAGCCTACCCAAGGTCATATACATTCAGGCCTTAAGCTGAGTCTTTGCTATTTTAACACAAGGAATACAATTTCTTTATCAGCAACCATTACAGCAAATGTCATTGTGCTGGAATTCCTGCTTGTCAGATGGTGAGAAGCATCAGCCAGACTCTGGGGTGAGGGGCTTACTTCTGTTCCCTGTCACCATAGTTTTCTCTTTCTGTTCTGCTTCAGTCCTACAAAAGTCAAGAGAAAGTAAAATCCTTAACTCTTTTTCCCCCAAGCTAAATGAAAGAGTTAAATCAAGGTTTAGGGTATTCTAATGCACTGTCATTCAAGTATAATATTGACAAAGTTTGAAAAAATGGAATAGGAAAAAACCTTGACTGCTTTTTCTTTGGCTGCTGTTATCATTCCAATGCCATCAGCTTTCAAACTAAGAGCATGCTGGGGGGTGGGGGGGTCCCAGTGACAGTTTTTGAAGTTTAAAAAGAAATCCTATATTGGGGCTGGAGGGATAGCTTATTGGTTAAGAACACTGGCTGCTGCCGGGCGTGGTGGCGCACGCCTTTAATCCTAGCACTTGGGAGGCAGAGGCAGGTGGATCTTTGTGAGTGTTCTTTTCGGACAGGGTCCCCCTGTAGTCCCAGCTTGTCCTGGAATCACTCTGTAGACTGGCTGGCCTTGAACTCACAAGAATCTACCTGCCCCTGTCTCCCACGTTGCTAGGATTTTAGGATTAAGGCACGCACCCACCACCCCGCAAAAATAGCAGCCGTGTTCTTTTTTTTTTTTTTGGTCTTTCTTGTGTATCCTTTGCGACCACCGCCGTGCCTTGTCTCCCTCCTTGTAGCTTTCCCACTCATCTTTTGCTGATACCTTGGACCCTGACTATTTCTTCCCTCAACGGTTCCTCGCCGGTTCCTTTATTGCACCTCCCCCTTTTGGCCTGGTGCTATCCTTGCCCACCACTGGCAACTCAGCAAGGTCGCGTCCACCTGCCTCTGCCCTTCCNAAAAAAAAAAAAAAAAAAAAAAAAAAAAGAGAGAGAACACTGGCTGCTATTTCAAAGGATCCAGGTTCAGTTCCCAGCACCTACATGGCAGTAAACAGCTCCAGGGGATCCAACACACTGTATTGGTGTCAGGGCATTGCATGTTCGTGATACACTTATGTACATGCAGGCAAAACGCTCATACACATAAAAAAAAATATTGCATGACCAAGCAGGACTGGTGGTGCATGCCTTTAATCTCAACACTTGGGAAGAAGAGGTAGCAGAGCTCTCTAAATTCGAGACCAGCCTGATTTATAGTGAGTTCCAGGCCAGCCAAGGCTACATTGTGAAACCCTGTCTCACACACACAAAAAATTGTGTATGTGGCTTCTTTTAAAATTTAAGTATGGAGCCGGGCGTGGTGGCGCACGCCTTTAATCCTAGCACTTTGGAGGCAGAGGCAGGCGGATCTTTGTGAGTTCAAGGCCAGCCTGGTCTACAGAGTGAGTTCCAGGACAGCTGGGACTACAGAGAGACCCTGTCTGGAAAAAGACCAAAAAATAAAAAATAAAAAAATAAAATAAAATTTAAGTATGGGGGCTGGAAAGATGGCTCAGTGGTTAAGAGCATGGACTGCTCTTGCAGAGGACCCGGGTTCGATTCCCAGCACCCACATGGCAGCTAAGAACTGTCTTTAACTCCAGTTCCAGGGGAAATCTGATGCCCTCTTCTGACCTCCAAGGCATTGCGCCACAGGGGTGCACCAACTTACATGCAGACAGTACACTCATACACATAAAAAAAAAAATAATAGTAAATTTTTAAACAGTTATAAAAAAAAATTTAAGTATGGCTGGGCGTGGTGGCGCACGCCTTTAATCCTAGCACTCAGGAGGCAGAGGCAGGCGGATCTTTGTGAGTTCAAGGCCAGCCTGGTCTACAGAGTGAGTTCCAGGACAGCTGGGGCTACAGGGAGACCCTGTCTCGAAAAGACAAAAAAAAAAAATTTAAGTATGAACTGGAACTTGTTCGAAGAACCCTGGAAGTAGGGCATGGTGGCACACACCTTCAATTCCAGCATTTGGAAGACAGAAGCATGGAGCTTTCCGTGAGCTCAAGGCCAACACGGTCTATATAGCAAGTTCCTGGCCAGCCAGAACCGTGTAGTGTCTCAAAATATAAAAAGTGGACTTTGGGGCTGGCAAGATGCCACAGCACTTAAGGATACTGGCTACTCTTGCAGAGGACCCAGGTTCAGTTTCTGGTACCCACAAGATAGCTAGCTGCCTGTAACTCCAGTTCTAGGGCATCTGATGCCGTCTCCTGACCTCCCCGTGGGCATTGCATGACATGGCTGTACTTCCTTACCTTCAGGCCAACAGGCATACACATAAAATAAATAAATAATAAAATGCTCATCTTTCATGATACTACAGAATATCTCTTAAAACTTAAAAGACGCTTGAGACAGAAGACCCGCCCACTGTGGCACCATCCCCTGGCTGGAGTCTGAACTGTGGTGTACATTCCGGTTCCACGTAGGACAAAAGAAGACCAAATTGTCAAGGCGATACATGCAGTGACTGAATTTGGCCAAGTATCCTTCAGCGGTGGCCAGCTGGAGGGGGCGGACAGCAGCAGGAAGGGTCCAGACTCCCTGCTCACTCCCTAGGGAACACCTGGGACCCTTCCTTCTGACACGGGCTAGGCTTCCCTGCTCCTGGACCCAGAGACAGATGTTGGCAACCAGCCCAGGAGAGCCAGTAGGCGGACCCCACATGGTGCAGCAGTTCTTTAAGTACATCTCTCCCAGTGAGTGTATGAGGTTGGCCTTCACTCAGTGGTGAGAGCCCCCACTGACTCTACTCACCAGCTGGGGAGCACCTGGGGCACCTCCCTCAGCTCCAGGCTAGACTTTTCTGCCCCTGGGCCCAGATCCAGATCTTTGCAGCCAACCCAGAGGAGCTGGTGGGCGGACCCCATGTGGTGCCGGGTTCAAGCCTGCCTGATTGTTGCCTGTCATGGGCCTCTGGAGCAGCTCCTGACTGGCTGGGCGAGGGGTGGCTGGTCTCTCCAGTACAAAGTCAGAAGTGAGAACTTGAAACCTAGACCAACCACCCTCGCATACCTAATAAGACAACAAAGGCACCTGAAGAATACAAGCAAAGCCGGCTTTCAATTCAACAAAGAAACACTTGAGATTCATACTAGAATCACAAACAACCAAAGAAATCCAAATGCCAAAATCACAAAGAAAAAAAAAAAATACCATGAAAAACATAACTAAAAAAAGGCCCAGATGGATTTACAGCAGATGTTTAAAGAGAACCTACAGCCACTTTTGCTTAAGTTATTCAAAAGGATAGAAGCAGAGGGAAGTCTCCCAAATTCCTTCTATGAAGCCAGCATCACTTTAATACCCAAACCAGGCAAAGATACAACCAAAAAAGAAAACTATAGAACCATATCCTTAATGAATACAGATGCAAAAATTCTCAAAATTCTTGCAAACTGCATACAGGCACACATCAAAAAGGTTATCCACCATGATCAAGTTTATTTTAATCCAGAGATGCATGCATGGTTCAACATACATAAATCATTAAGTGTCATAAATTATATGAATGGACTCAAAGATAAAAACGACATGGTCATCTCAATTGATGCAGTAAAGGCCCTTGACAAAATACAACATGCCTTTATATTTAAAGACCTAGAGGGAACTGGACTGGAGGGAACATTCCTCAACATAATTCAAGCTATATACAACAAACCCACAGCCAATATCATCCCAAATGGAGAAAAATTAGAAGCATTCCCCTTAAAGTCAGGAACCTGACAAGGCTGCCCATTCCTTTTCAATACAGTGCTTGAAACCCTTGCTAGAGCAATAAGACAAGAGAAGGAAATTAAAGGAGTAGTAATTGGAAAAGAGGAGGTCAAACTATCCCTTTTTGCAAATGACACTGATATTATACCTAAGGGATACAAAAGTTCCACCAGAAAACTCCTAGAAATGATTAACAATTTCAGTAAAGTGGCAGGTTGCAAAATTAATCTATGAAAATCAGTAGCCTTCCTATACACCAATAATAAGCAATTGGAGAAGGAACACATGGAAACCCTTCCATTTACAATAGTCTCAAAAAAAAAAAAGATCTCAGAATAAATCTGGCCAAAGACATTAAAGATCTCTACAATGAAAATTTTATTTATTTATTTATTTATTTATTTTTTATTTTATTTTATTTTTTTTTGCTTTTTTGAGATAGGGTTTCCCTGTAGCCCCAGGTGGCCTGGAACTCACTCTGTGGACCAGGCTGGCCTTGAACTCACAGAGATCTGCCTGCTTTTGCCTCCAAGTGCTAAGATTAAGGGCATGCACCACCATGCCCAGCTTTTTTTCTGCCTTTAAAAAAAAAAATTTTTTTTTTTTGGTCTGGTTTGAGACCGGGTCTCCCTTGTAGCCTCAGCTGTCCTGGAAGTTCAGTCTGTAGACCAGGCTGGCCTTGAACTCACAAATTCCACCTGCCTCTGCCTCGCAAAGGTGCTAGGTTAAAGGTGTGCACCACCAGCGCCGCGGCTTCGCCCTTTTAAAAATTTTAAATTCTTTGAGGAAGGAGATTGAGGAACATCAGAGGACAGAAGGACCTCCCATTGCTCATCGACTGAAAGAATTAATATAGTTAAAAAGTTAAACCGATTCCTACCCAAATTATTAATTACTATAGATCATTGCAATCCACAATCAAAATTCCCATGACTTTTTTCACAGAATTATGAAAAAAAAAATGCCCTAAAGTTCAGGTATGGAAAAACAAAAATTACTCCAGATAGCCAAAGAACCCCTGAGCAAAAAAGAGTAATGCAGGGGATTACTATACCAGATTTCAAACACTACTACAGAGATATATTCATAAAAACAGCATGGTAGTGGCACAAAAATAGACCCGTAGATCAACGGAATAAAATTGAACACCCAAACTTGAGTACAGTTACAATTGTCAGCCACCTGATACTTGACAAAGGAGCCAAAACACTCAGTGGAGGAAAACTAGCACCTTCGGCAAAGTGGTGGAAAAACTGGATCACAACTGTGTAGAAGAATGAAACTGAAACCCTACCTTTCACGCTTATGCAAAAGCAATTCTAGGCCGGCGTGGTGGCGCACGCCTTTAATTCCTAGGCACTTGAGAGGCAGAGGAGCGGATCTTTGTTGAGTTTCAGGCCAGCCTGGTCTACAGAGTAGTCCAGGACACCTGGGGCTACAGGGAGGACCCGGTCTGCGAAAGACAAACAAAAAATTTAAAAAAGAAAATTAAAGTCAATTCTAAATGGATTTAAAACCTTGATGAAACCTTGAAACTACTGAAAGATGTTAGAAGAAACATTCAGTTAACCTGACAAAATATAGGTGAGAAAAGCTGTCTAAATCAGCAGTTGGCAGAATGTAAGGGTCAACAATCAATAAGTTGGACCTCTTTAAACTAAAAAAGCTTCTGCTTACGCAAAAAAACAAGAAGAAGTGAGAGACGAATGGGAGGACATCTCACCAGTACACAGCTGACAGAGGGCTTTAACATCCAGGTAATAATTACCCAAAAAGACAAAGGACCAAGCAAAACAAATGACCTCAATTAAAGAGTGGGCTAAGATCTGAATAATGAGCTTTCAAAAGAAGAATGGCTAAGAAAGCATTTAAGCCAGGCATGTGGCACGCATGGGTGGGTTTAATCCCAGCACTCAGGAGGCAAGAGCACAGATGTCTGTGAGTCAAGGCCAGGCCTGGTCTGCGATAATGCCATTATGCTGGGATGGAGAGGTTTTGGGGAAAGAGTAACACTCATTCACTGCTGGTGAGATGGTTGCAAATTGGTGGCACCCCGTATGGAAAGCAGTGGTGGAGAACTCTTTTTTATGTTGTGTCTTTGTTGAGACAGGGAAAAGGTCTTCCTGTAGTCCAGCTGTCCTGGAAACTCGCTATGTGTAGACCAGGCTGGCGTTTTGAATTGCACAGGGATCCACCTGCCTCGCCTCTGCCGCCGCAAGTGCTGGATTAAAGGTGTTGTGCCACTATGCCCCAGTTTTAAAACTCTTAAAAGACTAAAAATGAACCCATCATATGACCCAGTTATTCTACTCTTATGGTAATATCTTAAATGATTTCTGCCTATAAGATATGTGCACAAGCCATGTTGTATTGCTGCAGAAGAAGCTGGGAAGCAGCCACCAGGTGCCCTCAATGACAAATGTGGATAATGAAGATGTGATACGATTTATTACAATGGAGTTCTATGCAGCATTGAAAGAAGATGATATCATGAAATGTTCAGGTAAAATGGGATGGAACTTGAAAGTGTTATGCTAAGTGAGGTAACACAGTCTCAGAGAAAAAAAAGTTGCATATGTTATGCGCTCATTTGTTCTTTGTTGGTTCTAAACCAATTCTTTTTGTTTTTTTTTTTTTGTTGGTCTGTTTCAAGACGGGTCCCCTGTAGGGCCCCGCTGTTCCTGGACTCACTCTGTAGACCAGGGCTGGCCTTGAACTCACAAATCTGCCTGGCCTCTGCCTCCAAAATTTTTTTTGGCCTCCCTCCCTTCTTCCTTTCTTCCTCTTCTCCATCTCTTTCTCTGTCTCCTTCTCCCCCACCTCCTTTGTTTAAAACCCTGGGATCTCGGCTTTCTCTCCTCTCCTCTCTTGGTCTATTCTCGCTCTCTTGGTTGCGCCCTCCTGCTCCCTAGTCTTTTTCATTCTCTCTCTTCTCTCCCTCTCCTCTCTCCCACCCCCGTATGGCCCTGCTCTCGTCCTCCCGCCTACTGTCCCTCTACCTCCTTCCTTATTATAGGATTAAAGGCAGCACACCATGATCTGGCACTCTAACACCAAATTCTGTATATGAATCAAAGTGGATATTTGTCAGTAGAAGATAATACACATTGACTGGATTAGTGCTATTTAGAGTATAGTTGATGTATATGTCTTATTTTCCTTAAGTTCTAAGATTTATGAGAAGGAACAAATCTCTTTTTAAGTACAGAACGAGTATACAGTCAAATCTCTCTAGTAATTTAGATTGGTTAAAGTTTTTATATACATTTGTACATTACCTATATTACAAGCTTATAACTGAATTGCTTGAAATATGTTTTGCAATTAACTATAGTCTAATTTCGGACTTTGTAAATTTGCTATATGTAAAGAGTGAAAAAAATAAAAAAGTAAAGCATGAATCATGAACAGCCATGGGCTGGAGAGAGTAGCCTGCGGTTGAAAGCACGACTGCTCTTGCAGAGGACCCTGGGTTCAAATCCCAGCAGCCCACATGGCTGGCTAAGAACGCGATCTACTCCAAAGCCCTGCGTGGTGGCGCACGGCCTTAATCCTAGCACTCGAGAGAGGCAGGCGGATCTTTTGCGAGTTCAAGCCAGCCTGGTCTTACAGAGTTCCAGGAGCAGCTGGGGCTACATCAGGGACCTGATCTTCGAAAGATGCCCCCCCCCAAAAAAAAAAAGAACCATCGTAACTCCAATTCCAGGAGAAACTCCAGTTCCAGGAATCCGAGACCCTCTTCTGACGCTCTGAGGCATTGCACGACATGGGGGTGCACAAACCTACTGCAGACTAGTAAGTAACATTCTGATAGCACTTACAAAAAAAAATTTTTTAAAAATAAAAAAAGAATCGTGTGAACATCAGAGGCTGGGATAGATGATCCCAAAGCAGCAGAGTGAAGTATTGCTTTAGATTTCTGGAGTGGCAAGAAGAGCTGTGCGGGCTGAGAGTATGGCCTAACGCGGCGTGTAAGAGCGCCGACCTGCTCTTGCAGAGGACCCGGGTTCGATCCCCAGCCACACATTGGGCCGAGGAACCGTCTGAAACCTCCAATTCCACGGAGAACTCCCAGTTCCAGGGGATCCAACGCCCGCTCGTAGACCTCCGCGGCATTTGGTGGACACGGCGTGCACAGACCTGCATGCAGACATGTACATTGATACACATACAGAAATAAGATAACAATAATATAAAAAAAAAATTAAAAAAAAAAAAAAGAAGCCGTTTTTTTTTGTAATCTTCAAGTTAAAAACACATTGGTCTCTGAGCCAGGCCGTGGTGGTGATGGCCCTTAATCCTAGCACTGGGAGGCAAGAGGCAGGCAGATCTTTGTGAGTTCAAGCCCAGACTGGAGTGTACATGTGAGTTTCCAGGACAGCTGGGGTACAGGGAGACACTGGTCTCGAAGAAGAACAAAAAAAAAAAGAAAAGAAAAGAAAAGAAAAAAAGAAAACACATTGTTTTATAAGCTTTGTCCAAAGCATAAAGTCTAAGCTCTTAGCTATGAATTTGATGCTAATAAAGTAACAATGTACTGAATAAGGATATGGTGTTTTTATAACAAAGCATACATAAAGAAAGCAAGGTTCTATGGGGGTGGCTTTATACAGTAGAAGCAGGAAATGAGAAAAATACCAAAAAAAAAAAAAAAGGAAAGAAAATGGATCAACCACTTTCTTCCTGTCTTCTTTCTTGCCGCCTTTTGTCGGACACTTACTCTTGCCAACTGCCAACATGCTGCTCTGAGCCTAAAATCATTGTTAAAAATTTAATGAGGTGGGGGTTAGACACATGTGAGACACATAAACTCACACAGGCAAACATACACAGGCATAAAATAATAAAAAAGTAAAATCTTCAAAAACAATAGCATAAAAGAACCCTGAAAGCTTTTAAGAAACTTCAACGTGGGATCTCCTCAGGGCGTTGGCTGTGGCCATAGCTGCTCTAGCCTGGAGCTCAGCCTGTCTGTGGCTGTCTCCCTGGAAGAGTGGGCTCAAGAATGTCAGCATGCTGGGTGTGATGGTGCACGCCTTTAATCCCAGCACTCGGGAGGCAGAGGTAGGTGGATCTCTGTGGGTTCAAGGGCAGAAATAGCTGGGCATGACACACATGTCTTTAACCTCAGCACCCCAGAGGCAGAGCCAAGGTGGCTCTCTCAGAGATGGAAGCCAGCCTGGTCTATGTATCTAGTGCCCAGCCAACTGTGGTTACAGAGAGGCCTTGTCTCAGAAAACAAACAAAAACCCAAACAGCACCAACAAAATCACAGAAATGCTGATGTCAAGACAATTGATGGTTACTTGCTTTGTCTGTTCTGTGCTAGTTTTACTAAAAAATGAATTAACCAGGTACACAAGAACTCCTATGCACAGCACCAACAGGTCAGCCAGATCTAGAAAAAGATGATGAAAATCACGACCCAAGAAATGCAGACAAATGACTTGAAAGAAGTGGTTAATAAATTTATTTCAGCCAGACATGGTGGCATACGCCTTTAATCCTAGCACTTGGGAGGCAGAGGCAGGCGGATCTTTGTGAGTTCAAGGCCAGCCTGGTCTACAGAGCAAGTTCCAGGACAGCTGGGGCTACGGGGAGACCCTGTCTCAAAAAGACCAAAATAAATAAATAAATAAATAAATAAATAAATAAATTTATTTATTTCAGGCAGCACTAGGAAAGACACAGAAAAGGCTTGACAGTTTCTTTATACTCTGCACGATGTCTTTGTTAGAATAATCAAAATGCTGAAGAAGCCCAAGTTTAAATTGGGAAAACCCATGGGGCTTCATGATGAAGGTGGTAGTTCTGGGAAAGCTTCTGGTGATGAGATAGGCACTAAAGTTAAAGGAGCTGCTGAATGATGCAAACCACTAGTCCAAGCATCTGTTTAAAATTCAGATTTGAAATAGTAACAAATTAAAAAGTCCTATTTGTGATGGAGAAAAAATGAACAAGTATGAGATTTTCCATGAATAGAGACACCATTCCACAATAGTGCAAAGCATTAAGTAGATAATATTATTTCCCCTGCTTTATAGGCAAGAGAACTGAGGGCAAGCAAGTCATCTGAGATACCATGGGGAATGAGGGCAGAACCACTTTGGGAATGAGAGAGCCCTTGTGTGAGCTGAGTCCCTATTTAATGGACAGAGTTAAAGTTGTGTTAAAGGCCCTGAACTGAAAATAGTGGAAGGAGGTTGACTAATACAGAAGTGAAGACTGGCTTCCGGTCAGCTGCTAACTAAGCAAAACCCACGTAGGAACTCAGATATGGATTGGTTTTCCCAGGCCACCATTTTTTATAGGATTCACTGAAAGGAAGGGAGGAGGGCTGAAAGCTAACTAACAAAACATAGGACACTTCTTGTCATTCAAAAAAATTTATTGACCCTTATCATTCCTTTTATTAGGAACACAAATAGCAGATGAGTGAGCACTTTTTTCTAGTTTTTTCTTTCTTTCTTTCTTTCTTTCTTTCTTTCTTTCTTTCTTTCTTTCTTTCTTTCTTTCTTTTTTTGTCGTTTTGAGACAGGGTCTCCCTTTAGTTCCAGCTGGCCTGGAGCTCACTGTGTAGACCAGGCTGGCCTTGAACTCACAGAGATCTGCCTGGCTCTGCCTCCCAAGTGCTGGCTTAAAGGCGTGTGCCACCACACCCTTTTCTAGTTTAAATGGCTATATTATACTAGATGCTAAACTAAAATATTAAATATAAAAATAATTTTTCTTGAAATTTTGAAGGCTAGATATTTGTTTCTGTATTTCAATATTTTTTGTTACTACCAATTATCTAATTGGTCTTCTGTCAAAGAACATGAAAACTAGGGCCAGCAAGATGGGTAAAGGTGTTTGCCACCAAGCTGAGGGACCTGAGTTCAATCTCCAGAATCCACATTGGCAGAAGGAGGGAATCAGCTCCCACAAATTGTCCTCTGACCTCCACATTCATACTGCCCAGGCACACCCACACCCATAGACACACACTAAATGTATAAAGAAAATGTCAAATATGTTTTAAAAAAAGAATGAAGAAACACGAGAGCTGTTTTAAAAGAAACCTGGGATATATGCAAGGAGAAAGGCAGTAAGTCCCTGTTGTTGAAGACCTGGTGTGAGCATGAAAAAAATGTTATGAGACGACACTTGCTAATGTACAACTGGCCTCTGAAATTCCAGAGAGCGTTACCAAAGTCCACTAAAACAATACAGCAAAATATTGGTCTCCCTGAGACAAGCAAGATTCCTCCGTCAGTATCAGCTACACCTCAACTGCCTGGAGATACTGTGCAACAGTGGCAGCCATGTGTCTACATATATCCCAAATCTATTTGGCTATTAGCTCTCTCCTTGGAGGAATAACTCACAGTGGATGCCACAAGCTTATGCCCTCTAGTGGTTAGGAGATGTTATAAGCCACAATAAGAATTTGTCACCCTTTATAGAGAAACCACAGTTTGTGGATTAGCATACCATCCAAGCATCTCTGTCTATGCTCACAGCTTAGCTTGACATAATAATTAGTACTGCTTAAATGCCTGTACATCCAATAGCTTGTGCTTTGTTAGTATGACTAAAAAGGGTATCACTGGAAAAGCTGTCAACCCATGAAGGGAAACAACCTGAACAGACTTAAAATTTATTTTATTTTTGTATGTGTTGTATGTTACTGTCTGCATGTAGTTTGCGCACCCGTGTCGTGCAATTGCGCAGAGTTCGACGAGGGTCTCGGATTCCCTGAGACACTGGAGTTCTCCTGGAACTGGAGTTACAGGCAGTTCTTAGCTACCATGGGGTACGGGTCTCGTTCTAAAAAACCCCTTTCGAACCCGGGTCCTCTGCAGAAGCAGTTAGTGCTCTTAACACCGCTCTTAGTAGACTATCTCTCCAGCCCTTTTTTGGTCTTTTCGAGACAGGCGCTCCCTGTAGCCCCACCTGGAATTCACTCTGTAGAACTCACCTGTAGACTAGGCTGGCCTGACTCACAAAGATCCGCCTGCCCTCCTGCTCCCAAGTGGCTAGGATTAAATGCGTGCACTACCCCACCCAGCTATATGTGTATTTTTAAAAAAGTAAACACTCTTA
>VZQC01005555.1:604396-663369 GCA_009823505.1 Rhizomys pruinosus
TTTTTTTTTTTTTTTTGGTGTTTTTGAGACAGGGTCTCCCTGTAGCCCCAGCCGGCCTGGAACTCACTACGTAGACCAGGCTGGCCTCGAACTCACAGAGATCCGCCTGCCGCTGCCTCTCGAGTGCTGGGATTAAAGGCGTTCACCACCACGCCTGGCTTAAAGATTGTTCTTAGCCTCCATGTAGGTGCTGGGAATCGAACCGGGGTCCTCTGCAAGAGCAGTCGGTGCTCTTAACCACGGAGCCATCTCTCGAGCCCCATTGTAGTCTTTTTTTAAAGTTATTTATTCAGAATCACATATAGCTCTCTTCAGCTGGTCTTGTACAACTCTGAATTCTCAGTTAAGGAAAAGAACCCCAGAGAGTTCTTGGAGCCTTTTGTTAGTGTGTGTGAGGAATTTTTTCACAATACTTTTAGGTTGACGTAGTGATGGCTACGTGAAAACATCTAGGTATTTAGATGTCATTTGAACAATAATGCACAGAAACGATGATATCTACTTAGTTATTTACAGATAGGGTATTGCTATGTAGCTATGGCTAGCCTGGTAGTCACTCTATAACCCTGGCTGGCCTCACATTCATGGCAATCCTTCCACCTTAGTATCCCGAGTGCTGGGATTTCAAAGATGCACCAACACACCTGACTTGTATTATTTTTAAATAACCACAGTTACAGGATGTGTGTGCTTATATTGCTTCTCAGATCTCAGGAGCAGATTGGACGCTACCACCCTCATTTCCTGTTCCATATTAATTTTTCCACAGCATGCTTTAATCACAGCAAGTTCTGAAAATACAGGTTTGCAAAGATATGCTGCCAAATGATAAGGTAATGACATCCAGTGTTGAAGTTGGGCTCAGCGTTGTGTACAGTACACTGTATTGGCACTGAAATTGTCAAATGTCAAATGAAATTGTCAACTAAATCATTCCTATGAATTTACAGATACCAAGCAGCACTGCAACCTGGAAGACATTATGCTAAGTGACAGGTAGATGTGGTATAATTCTACTTATGAGACACCATACCTAGAATACTGAAATTTATAGGGATAGAAAACAGACAGTAGTGAGTAGCAGAGGGGGAAGGACACAATGATAACTTAGGTATTACGTGAACCTACTATCATTTCAAAATAATTTTTGTTTTGTTTTTGTTGAAACAGGGTCTCACTGTAGCCCCAGCTGGTCTGAAACTCACTATGTAGACCGGGCTAGCTTCAAACTCATAGAGCTCTGCCTGCCTCTGCCTCCTGAGTGCTGGGATTAAAGATATGGACCACCACACTTGGCTCAAAAATGAAATTTATGAGTAAAAACTTCTGTTCTTAATGTCCCACTATTGGACTGTGCCACAGTACTGAAGTCAGGGACAGCGCAGTGGCCAAGAACCTGGGACAACATACCTCCCTCTCCTACCTCCTGTTGCAGTCAAAGGGAAAGATGGGAGCTAGAGCTGTGTTATATCTTGAAGTGTCTGTGTTACTTACTGTTGTGCTCCTGTGGTTTTCAAATCTCTCACTAAAATGGGAAACTAGGGCTGCTGGGATGGCCCAGTGGGTAAGGTACTTGCTGCTAAGCCTGAGGACCCGAGTTTGATCTGGACCCACATGGTGGAAGGAGAGAATTGATTCCTGGAAGTTGTCCTCTGACCTACACACACACACACACACACACACACACACACACACACACACACACAAAATGTAGTAAAGAAAAAAGTTTAAAATAACATAGGATTCATCTCTGAACTACACAGTCTAAGAACTCACATGTTCTAACCACACCTGCAATTATGTGTCAGTGTTTGAGCAAATGCTCATATGTATGTCATATGTATATTTGTTGGAAAAGAAATGCATTATTCAGATCACAAAGCTCAACAAGAGTTAATGAGTCTTACAGACTCTTAACCAACCCCATAGAGGCTCCTTTACTTTGGTGTTTTAGTCCAGCTCTCTTTCTAAGTTCAAGTCTCAGACATGGTGGTTCTTTTCCCTCAGAGCCTCCAGTCATTCACCTGGGTCCTAAAAACCCTGGCCCCCAATCCTCAAGGACCAGAAGCCCCACAGTGAACCATTGTAGGGTTCCTAATGGGGCAAACATGGCACTCAAGCTGTGCAGGAGTCTTCTCCTCAATTGCAGTCTCTCTGCTTGCCCTCCCCAAGCTCCGGAGAAATATGATATAAATAATAATATGTGAGGTATATAACTGTGGAGAGGTAAGTGAAGATGGTGAATGGCTGAAAAAAATCTTATTTCCTCTCTGGTGCTGGGTATTGAACTCAGAGCCTCTGTATGTACTAAAGAAGTGCTCTTCCACTGAGCTAGCTCCTGAAGTTAAGTAAATTCTGCCACCAAGGAAGTCCGATTTAATTCTAAGGCTGTATTTTGGCTTATTTTTTGTTTGTGATGTATTTTAAATATGCCATATGTATATTCTGCCTCATTAGGAATCCAATGTATTAAGAAAGCTATAGCATTTGTATATTGTTAGAATATTAAATAGTTAGAATTTACTGAATACCTGAAGTATTACAGTTACCAAGACTTTAAAAAAAACAAAAACAAAAACAAACTCATCCAAAGTGGCAAAAAAATGGTAACTTGCAAGCTTTTTTTCACACGATTCTTTTATATTTGCATTTATATTAGAAAACTTTTAATAAATCATAATTAAACTCTTCTGCCCACACATATATTCTGCTAACCTATGCTGTGTGCTGTAACAAGTAGTTCTAGAACTCAGTGGCTTAGTCCAGAGAAAGTTTGTCCAGCACAGTTAGTAGCTCCAAATTGGTCTTTCAGGTTGGGGAGCTCTTCCAGGAAGTTCTTCAAGTAGTCAGGGATGGAGGCTCTTCCTTCTTCGCGATGCTACCATCTTCAGTTTGTGGTTTGCACAGACACCCCGAGGCAGAAGAGCGTTTCATAGAGACACACCACATTGACTTTCCCCAGCAGCCAGTGCAGTGTTCCTCTGCTTACCTAATTTCAAGGAGTCCTACCCTGGGCAGCTACTCTGTGAGTGAATGACCATCTTCTTTTTTTTTTTTTGGTCTTTTTGAGACAGGGTCTCTCTGTAGCCCCAGCTAGCCTGGAACTCACTCTGTAGACCAGGCTGGCCTTGAACTCACAAAGATCCGCCTGCCTCTGTTTCCTGAGTGCTAGGATTAAAGGCGAGCGCCACCACAACCAGCGTGAATAGCCATCTTCTATAAGCATAAACCATCACTTTGGAGGCTGAAACTAGATGATTGACAGTTCAAAGCCAGCCTGGGCAGTGAAGTGAGACCCTATCTCAGAAAACCCCACAAGAACAAAAACCCCAATAGACCGATCTATTTACTGGTTCAATTAACTATAACCGTCTTCATATATTTCTCATTTTCAGAACATATTCACACAGGCACATCTGTCTTCACAATATAGAGTATATAGGAAACCTTCATACAGGAAATGATTGTATCGTAATTGCTTATAAGCAAATAAAGTGGGATTAAAGTCTCTAGGTTCAAACATTTATTAGTGAATGGTGCATATTTAATTTATTCAGTCATCAGCTCATGTAGAGAATTGTATATTTGAGAAAGATGAGTGGAGAGGGAGATTAGCAAAGGACAAGAGCACACTTGCTTAATGGCTTTATAAATGTTATCACAACAGTTTTAAATTACTTAAGAATGCTGGCAGTAGGGTAGTGTGAGACTTGTTTCACCTCAAAAAATTTCTTAAAAAAATTTCTTATCATGGAATAAATTACTTAATTATATAATGTGTTCTTTTTTACTTATTTTACTTTTCTGGGAAACTAAAGTTATAAAATTTGGTTCCACTTGTTTGAAGTAAATTTGTTCTGAGAAGGGGACTATTTAGCTGTATCCAGCATCTGACAGTTATACAGTATCCAGCGTCTAGCAGTTATACATGGGACATACTGAGGGGTTAAAAGATCATGTAAAAGATGCCAATGACAATTAGTCACAGAGAAACCCTAGTGATGAGCACCAAGCACAGTACTTTCTTTTCTTTTCTTTTTTTTATAAAGAGTAACCACTTTATTTTTTTAAAATATGGTTCTTTTTAAAAAAATTTTTTTTTAATTAATTTTTATTTATTTCTGTATGTGTATGAATGTACCGTCTGCATGCAAGTCTGTGCACCCGTGTCGTGCAATGCCGCGGAGGTCAGAAGAGGGTCTCGGATTCCCCTGGAACTGGAGTTCTCCTGGAATTGGAGCTTCAGACGGTTCTCAGCCGCCATGTGGGTGCTGGGGATCGAACCTGGGTCCTCTGTAAGAGCGGTCGGCGCTCTTAACCGCTAGGCCATCTCTCCAGCCCTTAAATATGGTTCTTAACTGCCATGTGGGTGCTGGGAATTGAACCCAGGTCCTCTGCAAGAGCAGTCAGTGCTCCCAACCGCTGAGCCATCTCTCCAGCTCTGCACAGTACTTTCATTTACTCATTAGTACTAGTAGTTAGGCTGCTCTGCCAAAGACATTTGTTTAAATAGTTAAAATTTGAGGGGCTGGAGGGATGGCCTAGTGGTTAAGAGCACCGATCGCTCTTGCAGAGGACCCGGGTTCCTTCCACAGCACCCACATGGCGGCTGAGAACCGTCTGAAACTTCAATTCCAGGAGAACTCCAGTTCCAGGGGAATCCGACACCCTCTTCTGACCTCCGTGGCATTGCACGACATGGGTGCACAGACCTACATGCAGACAGTACATTCATACACATAAAAAATAAATAAATAAAATTAAAAAAAAAAAGAAAAAAAATAGTTAAAATTTGAAATCCTTTTTCGAGATGGGATTTTTTGTTTTGCTACCTAAGACTCTCACCAATGGGCTTAGTCTTCTGAGTAGTGGGGACCATAGGCATGTATCACTGTGCCAGCTAATGTTCCTGTTTGTTGGTTAGGTTTTAATTTTTTTTCTTTTTGAGATGGGTCATACAATGTAGCAGTGCCTAGCTTGAAACTTACAATGTAGAATGGGTTGGTTGTAAACTTTTGGCCATCCTCCTGCCTGTGCGTCCCAAATACTGGGATTATAGGCATGTGACACCGTATTTGGCTAGTAGGTCCTCTTCTTAAAAAAATTATGATTTGTGGGGCTGGAGAGATGGCCTAGCTGTTAAGAGTGCCGACTGCTCTTACAGAGGACCCGGGTTCGATCCCCAGCACCCACATGGCGGCCAAGAACCATCTGAAACTTCAATTCCAGGAGAACTCCAGTTCCAGGGGAATCCAACACCCTCTTCTGACCTCCACGGCATTGCACGACACGGGTGCACAAACCTGCATGCAGACAGTACATTGATACACATACAGAAATAAATAAAATTTAAAAAATTATGATTTGTTATTATTTTTTTATTTATGTGTATGAGTGTTTTGCCTGCATGGATATAAGTGTACCCATGAGTGCAATGCCTTGCAGAAGTTCAAAGTGTGCATCAGATTCCCTGGAACTGGAGTTATACACAGTTGTCAGCACCATGTTGGTGCAGGAAACCAAATCCGGTCCTCTGTAGCTAGTGCTCTTAACTGCAGTGCCCTGATTTGTCTTCATCTTCTTTTTTTTGTTTGTTTATTTGTTCTTTTTTGTTTGTTTGTTTGTTTGATCTTTTGAGATGGGAGTCTCCCTGTAACCCTAGTGGTCTGGAACTTGCTATGTAGACCATGTTGGCCCGGATTTCACAGAGCTCCACCTGCTTGCTGGGATTAAATGTATGTGCTACTACACCAGCTTTATCCCTTTTTGTTCCTTTGAGACAAGATCTCTTACTATGGTAGCCTAGGATGACCTTGAACTTTTGATGCTCCTGCTTCCAAGTGCTGGGATTATAGACACACTCAGTTTTATGCGGTGCTAAAAATAGAACACAACACTCAGTTTTATGCGGTGCTAAAAATAGAACCCAGGGATTTGTGCATACTAGGCAAGCTCCCTACCAGTGGATCCACATTCTGACCTAGAGTCCCAATTTTTTGTTTGTTTGTTTTTGAGACAGGGTCTTCCTTTAGCCCCAGCTGGTCTTGAACTCACAGAGATCCACCTGCCTTTTGCCTCTCAAGTGCTAGGATTAAAGACGTGCCCCACCACGCCCAGCAAAAGGCAGTTCTTGGCCACCATGTGGGTCCTGGGAATCAAACCTGGGTCCTCTGGAAGAGCAGTCAGTGTTCTTAACCTCTGAGCCATTTCTCCAGCCCCTAGAGTCCTAATTTTTAAAAAAGTTATTTTTCATTTTTTATTATATGTGTGTATGTAAGATATGCACATGAGCGTGGATACCCAAGGAGGCCAGAGGATGGCATGGGATTCCCCTGGAGCTAGAGTTACAGGCAGTTGTGAGCTGGCGAATGTGGGTGCTAGAAATCAAACTCTGGTCCTTTGCAAGAGCAGGAAGCACTTGCCATCTCTCCAGCCCCACTCAATTAAAAAAAAGTTCTGAAGCCAGGTATAGTGGCACATACCTATAATCCAAGGTTTGTTTTTTTTTTATATGGAACGCTTCATGAATTTGCGTGTCATCCTTGCGCAGGGGCCATGCTAATCTTCTCTGTATCATTCCAATTTTAGTATATGTGCTGCCGAAGCGAGCACAATCCAAGTATTTAAGAAGTGGAAGCACATGGAAGCAGGAAGATTTGTGATATTCATGTCAATCTGATATATATATATATATAATGTATCTCAGGAAAATCACATTTTATGGTGCCCCTATATGTGTGTAGGGGCAGATAATGTAATTTTGCTTTTTTTCTTTTCTGTTAGCTCTCACCTAGGAATGCTGTGACAAAAGACATAAACAGAGAAAAGAAAGTTTAGTTGCATGCATATTTTATATGTGCATGCAAGAAAACTCAGAGAATGGTGACTTAGAACTCTGGTGTACGACACCTTCAACAAAAAGCAGGACATTTATAGAGAGGTGGCAGGCAGCACAAAGGGAAAGAACCTCAATAGTAGCCAAAGGCTTAGCACAGTTTTGCTTTGCTTTGTTTTGTTTCTAAGACTAAGTCTTGGGGGGCTGGAGAGATGGCCTAGTGGTTAAGAGCACCGACCACTCTTGCAGAAGACCCGGGTTCGATCCCCAGCATCCACATGGCGGCCAAGAACCGTCTGAAACTCCAATTCCAGGAGAACTCCAGTTCCAGGGGAATCCAACACCCTCTTCTGACCTCCGCGGCATTGCACAACATGGGTGCACAAACTTGCATGCAGACAGTACATTCATACACATACAGAAATAAATAAAATTAATAAAAAATTAAAAAAAAAAAAGACTAAGTCTTGGGCTAGAGAGATAGCCTAGTGGTTAAGAGCACCGACTGCTCTTGCAGAGGATCCGGGTTCGATCCCCAGCACCCACATGGCGGCTAAGAACCATCTGTAACTCCAGTTCCAGGGGAATCTGAGACCCTCTTCTGACCTCCGCGGCATTGCACGACACAGGTGCACAAACCTACATGCAGACAGTACATTCATACACATACAAAAAAAAAAAAAAGACCAAGTCTTACTATATAGCCCAACTGGCCTGGAACTCGCTATGTAGACCTTGAACTCGCTATGTAGACCTTGAACTCAGAGATCTACGCACCTCCCTAGCACCAGCACACCCAGCCTTTAACACAGTTTTTAAATATAGATTGCCCTGGTGTCATCTCCTGGCTTATAAGAATCTAAAGTTAAATGCCTTTCCTTGTAAAGAGGGCAGGAGAGACCCACTGGAAATTTATGGCATAGTTTTATGCAAATAGAGAGAGGGCAGAGAGAAATTTTCTTGCTTGACATCTCAATTGCCTTCAGCTCAAATAGTTCCTATGCTAAAATGATATATTTTAGGGTGACAGGCTCTGTTAACCTTCCTTGGAATTAAAGGCATGCTAGATCTAGGGCTGGGGAGGTGGTTTGGTGGTAAAGTACATGCTTGTTTAACTTCCTTAAGACCCTGGGTTCAATGGGGGTTGGTGGTAGCAATTACAGCTACCAGATTGCTTGTAATATTTTGTCCACCACCTCTACATAATTCTTCAGTTTCAAGGAGCGTTGCTGCCTTGTGTACTTGATAAAAGATTGTGGAACCAACAGGGGAATGCCCAGGGGTCTTAATCATCAGCGATGGAGCATAATAGTGGGTTTATCCCTTAAATCACTCACTGCCTGAACTACTTGTTCTAGTTTGCTTTTCCATTGCTGCAGCAAAACACTCTGACCAAAAACAACTTGGGGAGGCAAGGGTTTATTTGGCTTACACCTCCCAGGTCACAGTTCATCACTGAGGGAGGCCAAGGTAGGAACTTAAGGGAGGAACCTGGAGGCAGGAGCTGAAGCACAAGCCATGGAGGAAGGCTGCTCACTGGCTTGGTCCCTGGCCTGTGCTCAACCTGCTTTCTTTTTTTTTTTTTTTCTTTTTTATTTATTTCTGTATGTGTATGAATGTACTGTCTGCATGCAGGTCTGTGCACCCATGTCGTGCAATGCCGCGGAGGTCAGACGAGGGTCTCGGATTCCCCTGGAACTGGAGTTCTCCTGGAATTGGAGTTTCAGGCGGTTCTCGGCCGCCATGTGGGTGCTGGGGATCGAACCCGGGTCCTCTGTAAGAGCAGTCGGAGCTCTTAACCGCTAGGCCATCTCTCCAGCCCTGCTTTCTTATATAATACAAAACAACTTGCCCGGGTGGCATGGCCCACAGTGGGCTGGGCCCTCCCACATCACTCAACAATCTAGAAAATATCCCATAGATATGGCCACAGTCTAATGGAGGAAAGTCCCTAATTGAGGCTCCCTCTACCCAGGGTGCTAAGCCTCAACTGCTCTCTGTGACCCTTCATACTTTCAACTCCAGAACCATGCAGGAGACTCTTATGCATTACCAAGTCCTGCTTTCAGCTTGAGATGGAGGCTTGGACCCCTTCTGGACCATAGCTTTTGTGTGCTGACCCTGAGGAAATACTTCCCAGAAGATTTCACCACAGTGATGGTGGCCTCTCATTACTTGCAGCTGATTTTTCAGCCCCAGCATCAGTCGTCCCACTAAAGCAAAGGTTTCATTTCAGGTTCTAGTCTCTTCTTAATCACAGCCCCAGCTGAACAGAACCCACAGATTCTCAGTTCAAAACTTCACACAAATGGCCCTGATAATCTCTGCTTCCCTTTGAAACGTCACAAGCCAGGACTCTATCATCTACAACTCTTCTAGCATAATTGTTTCAAACTTCACTGCATTCAGTGGCTTTTCTAGCCCAAAGTTCCCAATGCTTCCACAATGCTCCCAAAGCACCAAGGTCAGGTCTGTCACAGCACAATCCTAGTCCAGGGGATTCAGTGTCCCCTTTTGGCCTCCGAGGGCATTGCACACACATGATACACTTACCTGGCAGTCCAGACGTTCATATATATAAAAACAAAATAGAACAAATGACAACAACAACAAAGATACAAACCTGAAAAATCAAAGACTCTCACACTTTCAGTGCTTTAAATGATTCTTGCTGTTGAAAAGCTCTTCCAAAGCTGAGGATCTGGGCTGAGGGTGTACTTTAGTGGCATATCTGGTGAGGCTCCCTGGCTTCCCTCCCCAGCTTCCCAAAAGGTGACTGAGGCTCTGATAATCTGCAGCACTTTGTGTCTCCTCTACACTGCTGGAGTAAAATCTGATGGATGGAAGTCAGCCCATTTTGTATACTGAAACGTAAACACCATCCAACGAAAGACTTAGAGCTGTGATATCTTTCTGTTGGGAAACATACTGGGAAATTGTTTTAAAAATTTGGGCCGGAGAGATAGCCTAGCGGTTAAGAGCATTGACTGCTCTTGCAGAGGACCCAGGTTCGATCCCCAGCACCCACATGGCATCTGAGAACCATCTTTGACTCTAGTCCCCGGGGAATCCGACACCCTCTTCTGACCTCCATGGCATTGCATGACACGGGTGCACAGACCTACATGCAGACAGTACATTCATACACATAAAAAAAAGTATGTTCATAAGGATATAAAGGATTCTATGTAAGATTGTTGAATGCCTTTTTTTAGGTAATGGATTCCCTTTGATCCACAATATTTAATATATGGTTAAAATGACTAGAATTCAAAGAATTTCCAAAAGCTCTCTAAATAAACTACTATCCTTATTCTATTTTTATTTAAATAGAAGCTGTAGATCCTTCCTGTCCTTTCCTTCAAAATGTGTACAGGTGTAATTAGTCTCTAGATAACTAATTTCTTTCCATTACTAACTTTTTTTTTTTTTTTTTTTTNTTTTTAAATCCTAAATTAGCCAGGCATATCTTATTTTGCCCCAGGACCTTGTGCAGCTTTTTACTCTATCCTCTTCTACCTTCTGAAATTCGCTTACTGTCGAGAATAAGTCTTAGGAGACACAGGGTGTCAATATCCCAGTTACCTAAGGTATATTTTTAATTAGTGTTAATAAAAGATATGTATGCCGGGTGTGGTGGCGCACGCCTTTAATCCTAGCACTCGGGAGGCAGAGGCAGGTGGATCTTTGTGAGTTCAAGGCCAGCCTGGTCTACAGAGCGAGTTCCAGGACAGCTGGGGCTACAGGGAGACCCTGTCTCAAAAAGACCAAAAAAAATAAAAATAAAAAAAATAAAAAATAAAAGATATGTTCAGAAGCTAAGTGTGGTGGCACACACCTTTAATCCCAGCACTCTGGAGACAGAGGAAGACAGATCCCTGTGAGGCCAGCCTGGTCTATATACCAGTTCCAGGCCAGCTGGGGCTACAACTAGAACCTGTCCCAAAAAGACCAAAAAAGAAAGAAAGATGTGTTTATAGTGACAGCATATTTCCCAAGCCCAAGCAAACAAAAGCTATGTTCTGTCTCATGGCTTTTGTATTAAGAAGCAACCTGAGAGCTATTAGGGTATTTATGTGAGGGGTATTTATCTGTGGCCTGACTCCACAGAATACATGATATCCATGAAGGTCAACTGGATTGCTCAACTGCAATCAGAGAGGCAAACTGTCCACTGTTCTCTGCAAATCATAATCCCTCTACCTGAAAAATAATTAAAAAAAAATTTTTTTAAGCTTCATTTACTACCAGCCTCCTTCCCCCCCCCTCCACCCCCCGCCCCTTTGTGGTTATCATTTAGTAATGTCTGAGAACCTAGATCTCCACCTTCAAACCTGGCTGAAACCCCTCTCTTGAAAATGGGTAATAAAGATTCCCTTTATGGGAAATCTGTTTCTTGAAAGCCTGGGAGAATATAAAGAGAGGGAGCAGAGCTGGTTACCAGCAAGGCGTGGGTCTGATTTCCTGTCTGAGGCTAGGCTTTGTACCCTCTGCCAGCTCTCTCTCCTGCTTCTGTGGTTGGGCTGTCCTTTTTCTTTTTTTCTTTTTTTTTCTTCTTCTTCAAATTCTATTCACTTCTGTATGTGTATGAATGCACTGTCTGCATGCAAGTCTGTGCACCCGTGTCGTGCAATGCCGCGGAGGTCAGAAGAGGGTCTCGGATTCCCCTGGAACTGGAGTTCTCTGGAATTAGAGTTTCAGACGGTTCTCGGCCGCCATTTGGGCGCTGGGGATCGAACCCGGGTCCTCTGCAAGAGCGGTCGGCGCTCTTAACCGCTAGGCCATCTCCCCAGCCCCCTTTTTCTTAGAAAGGAAATCCATGGGAGCAAGGGGGTAGTCAATGAGGACCAGTCTAAAACATCAGACCAGCGATCTTAGAAAGGTGATCTAGGTGATCTAGGTGATCTAGGTGATCTAGGTGATCTAGGTGATCGCTGGTCTGATGTTTTAGACTGGTCCTCGTTGACTACCCCTTGTTTCCATGGATTTGAGTCACAGTGAATGACATTATTTTTGCTTAACAAACCTGTTAGGTTTTTAGGGTACAGAATACAGGAATAACAGGAAAGAAAGAAACCAACCACACTAGACCTCATGCGGGACTGCTCCGGGCATTACGGGACTCTGGTGCCCTTACATACATTTGGGCAATATACTCATACACATAAAATAAAAATAATAAATAAAATATTAAAAAAATAGACATGCCGGGCGTGGTGGTGCATGCCTTTAATCCTAGCACTTGGGAGGCAGAGGCAGGCGGATCTTTGTGAGTTCAAGGCCAGCCTGGTCTACAGAGTGAGTTCCAGGACAGCTGAGGCTACAGGGAGACCCTGTCTCAAAAAGACCAAAAAGAACAAAAAACCAAAAAAACAACAAAAAGCCCCCAATATTACTAAAAATTAGCAGAATTGCAAAAAGTATTATTGTGATAATAATGTACTTTCAATTTTATTTAACATTGTTCTGAAATCTTAAGGTGAAAGTAGCTTAATTTTGTGTCTATTCATATTTAACATCATTATCAAATGCAAATTCAAGAAGTAATTTACAACTAAGTCCAAATATCCAAATACACTTTAATTCATACTTTGTAATATTGCTTTATGGTATTCACCAATCCACTTCCTTGTTCTCTGCATGAATCCTCACTGCCATACCCTGTGGAGTCAGAGCTCATATATAGTAGGCAATGATCACAAAGTGAAATATAAGCCTAATTGCCCTGATACCAGAACTTTAGCTCTGCCAGTTCTTTGTGAAAGTAATTTCTCAGATATGTAATATGATGGTCCAAGTACTACACAGGAACTCTTTTGTTATTTAGCAAATTTTCTTTCAAAGGCCTCTGTAAAGCATTCTGTTTCCCAGCAATTTTTATTGACAAGTTTAGGAACGGCCACCACCAATGCCTAATTGTCACCTAGTGCCCCCCATCTGAATGGGGATGCCTGTAGAGGGGGACTAGGATCCCTAGTTTCTAAGAGACACAAAGTTTCTCAGGAAAAATAAAAGTATAGCCCTCTTTCACTAAGTGCAGACAACATGACAGCACTCCAGGATCAGGATTCCAACACATTCATCCACAGGCCCCCTGACCCCAGGCACATACATACTGCACAAAAGGCCAGACATTAACAGAGGGGGCTGATTGATAAAGTTAATACACAAGTCCAGGATTATTGAGGGCTGTTGTATAACAGCATTGTAAGCTGCAATATTCTGTGAATCTGTGCAATAAAGGAATAATATTTGCAAGCCAGTGGAAAGCAATCACTGGGAAATCAGTGAAATGGATCTGCACGGGTGGGGGGGGGGTGGGGGGGGGAGAGAAGAAGGAAAATTAGATGAAAAGAGAGGGGAGAGATAAAATATTTGCGTGGTGTGAAAAAACAGAGGGAAAAAAAAAAAAGAAAGAGAGAAGGGAAGGAGGATATAACAAAAACTACCATTGAGGAACATTGGAGATATTCACCAACACTGAACACACAAAGGATAAAATATTGGAGGCTGATCCCAACTTCAAAAGGAGTGTGAAAATTTACCAAGGCATGCCAAAGATGTTTGTTGATTGCTGTAAGTTCTTTGCTAAGGAAGGAAAAAGAGGCTGTTCAAACTACTCTTTTCTTCTGTATTTCTTTTTTTTTTTTTTTTGGTCTTTTCGAGACAGGGTCTCCCTGAGCCCAGCTGTCCTGGAACTCACTCTGTAGACCAGGCTGGCCTTGAACTCACAGAGATCAGCCTGCCTCTGCCTCCCAAGTGCTTGGATTAAAGGCGTGCGCCACCATACCCGGTGAAAACCAACTTTAATTGTCCAAGAACAAGAGCAACTTCTCCACTGAGTATGAATGTAGCTACCTGGGTTTTCACAGGTACTATTATTAGAGCAGCAAATAGCCCCATAAAACGAACTGGTCAAGAGTATAAATCTCTAGTCTTATCTGTTGAAAGACCCACATTTCCAGTTTCACTGGTCAATCATCTGGTCACAAGACCACCCCTAGGAAGGCAGGTTCACCTTAAATCATGCTAAAAAGATGGGAAGAATACCATGTTCAATAAAATGAGTAGCTTTTCCTGCCAGGGATCCTGCCCCTTAGTGCAGTTGCTTGCTGGAGTCAGGGCACCATGTAGGTCTCTGACAGTATGCCACTTTGTCTAGATTTCAGAAAGTTGTATCTCCCGTTTTCTCTTCGTCATCCATTTTAAATATGCTTTCTTACCATGCCTGGGTGTGCCCTAGCATTTTGTGTCTATTTTTTTTTTTTTTTTTTTTTGGTCTTTTTGAGACAGGGTCTCCCTTGTAGCCCACGCGTCCTGGAACTCACTCTGTAGACCAGGCTGGCCTTTGAAACTCAAAAGATCCGCTGCCCTGACTCCCAAGTGCTAGATTAAAGGCATGCACCACCACGCCCGGCTTTTTTCTTTTATTTTAATTTATTTTTATATTTTATCTTTATTGTATGAGATATTGCAAATGTATGTAAGGGCACCAGAGTCCCGTAATGCCGGAGCAGTCCCGCATGAGGTCTTAGTGTGTTGGTTTCTTTATTCCTTTATTCCTGTATTCTGTACCCTAAAAACCTAACAGGTTTGTTAAGACAAAAATAATGTCATTCACTGTGACCAAATCCATGGAAACAAGGGGTAGTCAACGAGGACCAGTCTAAAACATCAGACCAGCGATACCTAGATCACCTAGATCACCTAGATCACCTAGATCACCTTTCTAAGATCGCTGGTCTGATGTTTTAGACTGGTCCTCATTGACTACCCCCTTGCTCCCATGGATTTCCTTTCTAAGAAAAAGGGGGCTGAGATGGTCTCCCTAGCGGTTAAGAGTCGCCGACCGATCTGCAGAGGACCCGGGTTCGATCCTCAGACACGCCCAAAATGGCGGCCGAGTACCGTCTGAAACTCAATTCCAGAGAACTCCCAGGTACCAGGGGGAATGCCGAGACCCTCTTCTGACCTCCGCGGCATTGCACGGACGGGTTTGCACAGACTTGCATGCAGACAGTGTCATTCATACACATACAGAAGTGAATAGAATTTGAAGAAGAAAAAAAAAAAGAAAAGAAAAAAAGAAACAGAAGCCCACCAGAAGCAGGAGGGTAGAGCTGGCGGCAGAGGGTAAGCAAGCCTAGCCTCAGACAGGAAATCAGATCCACGCCTTGCTGTAACCAGCTCTGCTCCCTCTCTTTATATTCTCGCCAGGCTTTCAAGAAACAGATTTCCCATAAAGGGCATCTTTATTACCCATTGTTCAAGAGAGGGGTTTCAGCCAGGTTTGACGGGTGGAATCTAGTGTTCTCGACATTCACTCTAAATGAGTAACCACAAGGGTGGGGGGGGGTGAGGCAGGGGTTAGTGGGGGGGGAGGAAGGAGGCTGGTATGTATAAAAGCTAAAAAAAATTTTTTTTAATTATTTTTCAGGTTAGAGGGATTATGCTTTGCAGCAGAACCAGTGGACAGTTTTTGCCTCTCTGATGCAGTTGAGACTCAGTTGACCCATGGAATCAGTATTATGTGGAGTCAGCCACAGATAAATACCCTCACATAAATACCTAATAGCTCTCAGGTGCTTCTTAATACAAAAGCCATGAGACAGAACATAGCTTTGTTTGCTTGGGTTTGGGAAAATATGCTGTCCATATAAACACATCTTTCTTCTTTTTTTTTTGGTCTTTTTGGGACAGGTTCTAGTTGTAGCCCAGCTGGCCTGGACTGGTATATAGACCAGGCTGGCCTCACAGGGATCTGCTGTCCTCTGTCCAGAGTGCTGGAGTACGGTGTGTGCCACCACACTAAGCTTCTGAACATATCTTTTTTTTTTTTTTTTTTTTTTTTTTTTTTTGGTCTTTTTGAGACAGGGCTCTCCCTGTAGCCCCAGCTGTCCTGCTTTTTTGTAGACAGGCTGGCCTGACACTCACAAAGATCCGCCTGCCTCTGCCTCCCGAGTGCTAGGATAAAGGACGTGCGCCCACCCACCCGGCATACATATCTTTTATAACACTAATAAAAAATATACCTTAGGTAACTGGGATATTGACACCCTGTGTCTCCTAAGACTTATTCTCGACAGTAAGCGAATTTCAGAAGGTAGAAGAGGATAGAGTAAAAAGCTGCACAAGGTCCTGGGGCAAAATAAGATATGCCTGGCTAATTTAGGATTTAAAAAGAAACCACTAAGCATAATGGGTTTTTAGAAGTTAGTAATGGAGCAGGCGTGATGGCGCGCACGCCTTTAATCCTAGCACTCTGGGAGGGCAGAGGCAGGCAGAACTCTCAGTGAATCAGGCCAGCTGGCTCTACAGAGTGGTTCCAGGATAGCCTAGAGATTACAGGTGAGACCCTGTCTCAAAAGACCAAAAAAAAAAAACAAAAAAAAAAAAAAGGTAGTAATGGAAAGAAATAGTTATCTAGAGACTAATTACACCTGTACACAATTTGAAGGAAAGGACAGGAAGGATCTCACGCTTTCTATTTACATTAAAAATAGAATAAGTGATGTAGCTATTTTGAGAGCATTTTGGAAATTCTTTGAATCTAGTCATTTTGAACCATATATTAAATATTGTGGATCAAAGGAATCCATTACCTAAAAAAAAGGCATTCAACAATCTTACATAGATCCTTTATATATCCTATGAAAATACTTGTTTTATGATGTTTAGTTGAATGTACTGTCTGCATGTAGGTCTGTGCAACCCGTGTCATGCAATGCCATGGAGGCGCAGCGGGTGTCGGTTCCCAGGGGACTAGTGATCAAAAAGATTGGTTCTCAGATTGCCATTGGGTGCTGGGGATCGAACCCGGTTCTCCAAGCAGTCTAATGCTCTTAACCGCTAGGCTATCCTCCGGCCCAAATTAAAACAATTTCCCAGTATGTTTCCCAACAGAAAGGATATCACAGATCTCTAAGTCTTTCGTTGGATGGTGTGTTTACGTTTAGTATACAAAATGGCTGACTTCCATCCATCAGATTTTACTCCAGCGTGTAGAGGAGACACAAAGTGTGCAGATTATCAGACCTCAGTCACCTTATTGGGAAGCATGGGCGGAGGGAAGCCAGGGAGCCTCACCAGATATGCCACTAAAGTACACCCTCAGCCCAGATCCTCAGCTTTGGAAGAGCTTTTCAACAGCAAGAATCATTTAAAGCACTGAAAGTGTGAGAGTCTTTGATTTTTCAGGTTTGTATCTTTGTTGTTGTTGTCATTTGTTCTATTTTGTTTTTATTTATCATGAACGGTTGGACTGAGCGGTAAGTGTACAGTTGTGTGCATGCCCTCGAGGCCAAAAGGGACACTGAATCCCCTGACTAGGATTGTGCTGTGACAGAGAAGCTTGTGGTTGGGAGCATGTGGAAGCATGGGAACTTGCTAGAAAACTGAAGCAGTGAAGTTTGAAAAATGATGATAGAAGGTTGTAGATGATAGAGCTGGGCTTGTGACGTTTCAAGGAACGCAGAGATTATTCAGGGCCATTTGGTGAAGTTTTGAACTGAGAATCTGTGGGTTTCTATGTCAGCTGGGGCTGTGATTAAGAATGAGACTAGAACCTGAAAGAAACCTTTGCTTTAGTGGGAAACGATGATGCTGGGGCTGAAAAATCAGCAAATCAGCTGTAAGTAACAAGACCAACATCACTGTGGTGAAATCTTCTGGGAAAATTTCTCAGGTCAGCACACAAGAAGCTATGTCTGAGGGGCCCAAGCCTCAATCTCAAGCTATAAGCAGGACTTGGTAAGCAAAGAGTCTCTCTGCAGGTTCTGGGTTGAAAGTATGAAGGGTCACAGAGAGCAGTTGAGGCTTGCACCTGGGTAGAGGGAGCCTCAATTAGGAGGGACTTTCTCTCCATTAGACTGTTGGCCATATCTATGGGATATTTTCTTCAGATTGTTGAGTGATGTTGGGAGGGCCAGCCCACTGTGGGCCATGCCACCCGGGCAAGTTGTTTTGTTGATATAAGAAAGCAGGGCTGGAGAGATGGCCTAGCGGTGGTTAGAGCTCCGACTTGATCTTACCGAGGACCCGGGTTCGATCCCCAGCACCCACATGGCGTCTAGAACGTCTGAATCAATTCCGGAAACTCCATTCCGGAAAACTCAGTTCCAGGGGATCCGAGACCCTCGTCTGACTCCGGGCATTGCACGACATGGTGCACAGACCTGCATGCAGACAGTACACTCATACACATACAGAATAATAAAAAAAAGAAAAAGAAAAAAACAAAGAAAGCAGGTTGAGCACAAGGCCAGGGACCACAGCCAGTGAGCAGCCTTCTCCATGGTCTGTGCTTTAGTCCGCACCTCAGGTTCCTTCTTAAGTTCCTACCTTGGCTCCCTCAGTGATGGACTGTGACCTGGGAGGTGTTAAGCCAAATAAACCCTTGCCTCCTCCAAGTTGGTTTTTGGTCAGAGTGTTTTGCTGCAGCAATGGGAAAGCCAACTAGAACAAAGTTAGTTCAGGCAGTGAGTGATTTAAGGGAAACCCACTATTATGCTCCATCGCTATGATTAAGACCCCTGGGCATTCCCCTGTTGGTTCCACAATCTTTTATCAAGTACACAAGGCAGCAACGCTCCTTGAAACTGAAGAATTATGTAGAGGTGGTGGACAAAATATTACAAGCAATCTGGTAGCTGTAATTGCTACCACCAACCCCCATGAACCCAGGTGCTCTTAAGGGAAGTTAACACAAGCATGTACTTTACCACACAAACCACCTCCCCCACGCCCAGTAATCTAGCAATGCCTTTAACTTCAAAGGAGTTAACAGAAGCCTGTCACACCTAAACTATATCATTTTGCATAGGAACTCTTTTAGTCTGAAGGCAATTTCGAGATGCAAGCAAGAAAATTTCCTCTGCCCCTCTTATTTTGCATAAAACTATGCCATTAAATTTCAGTGGGTCTCTCCTTGCCTTTTACAAGGAAAGGAATTTAACTTAGATTCTTATAAGCCAGGGAGATGACCACCCAGGCAATCTATATTAAAAACTGTGTTAAGGCTGGGTGTGACTGGTGCTAGGGAGGTGCGTCGATCTCTGAGTTCAAGGTCTACATAGCGAGATGTCAAGGTCTACATCAGCGAGTTGTTCCAGGCCAGTTGGGCTATATAGTAAGACTTGGGCTTTTTTTTTGTTGTTGTTTTTTTGTTTTATGTTTTTATTTTGCATGTGGTTTTTGCACACGTGTGTGAATGCCGCCGGAGGTCAGATAGAGGGCTCAGATTCCCTGGGACTGGAATTACAGACGGTCGTTACGCCATGTGGGTGGCTGGGGATCCGAACCGGCATCCTCTGCAAAGAGCAGTCCGGGCTCTTAACCACTAGGCTATCTCTCTAGCCCAAGACTTAGTCTTTTTTTTTTTTATTTTGATTAATTTATTTTATGTATGTTGTGTCATGAAGTACTGTCTGCATGCAAGTTTGTGCACCATTTGGTGCAATGCCCGGAGGTATCGAGAAGAGGGTGTTGGATTCCCACTGGAACTGCAGTTCTCCGGAGAATTGGAGTTTAAGGACGGTTCTTGGCCGCCATTGTGGTATGCATGGGGAGCGAACCGAGTGTCCTTCTGCAAGCAGTGTCGGTGCCAACCATCTAGCCATCTCTCCAGCCCCCCACAGACTTAGTCTTAAAACAAAACAAAGCAAAGCAACAACTGTGCTACGCCTTTGGCTACGATTTGAGGTTCTTCCCTGTTGTCTCGTTCTGCCCAACCTCTCTATATGTCCTGCTTTTTGTGGTGAAAGTGTGTGTACACCAGAGTTCTAAGTCACCATTCTGGTATTACTGTTTGTCTGGTTTTCTTGCTGCCCATAAAAATATGCATGCAACGAAACGGTTCGTTGATCTCGTTAGTGTCGTGTTTCACAGCATCCGTAGGGATGAGAAGACAAAGAAAAAAGCAAAAAATAAAAAATTACAAGCAAAATTATACGTGCCCCTACACACATATAGGGGCACCATAAAATGTGAGTGCTTCCTGAGATACATACGTTATATAGTATATCATCGAGTGAACTATGAATGAGTCACAAAGTCGTTCCTTGCTTCCAGGTTTCACTTCTGTAAATACTTGATAGGTGCTCGGCTCGGCACACAATATACTAAAATGGAATGATACAAGAAGATTAGCATGGCCACTGCGCAAGGATGACACGCACATTCTCTGAAGCGTTCCATCATAAAAAAAAAAAAACCTTGGAGTATAGGTATGTGCCCTATACCGTGCTTCAGACGTTTTTTTCAATTGAGTGGGATGGAGAGATCGGCAAGTGCTTTCCTGTTCTTTGCAAAGGACCAGAGTTTGATTTCTCAGCACCCACTTCGCCAGCCACAACTGCCTTTAACTCTACTCCTAGGGGAATTCCCAGCCATCCTCTGGCCTCCTTGGTGTATCCCCTCATGTATATTTACAATAACATCATATATTAAAAAAACTGAAAAATAACTATGTTTTACAAAATTAGGGACTCTAGTGGGCTGGAGAAATGGCCTCAGAGGTAAGAACACTGACTGCCATCTTCCAGAGGACCCAGGTTTGATTCCCAGGACCGCACATGTTGGCCAAGAACTGGCTTTTGCTGGGCGTGGTGGGGCACGTTCTTTAATCCAGGCACTTGAGAGGCAAACAGGCAGGTGGATCTCTGTGCGTTCAGACAGCTGGGGCTACAGGAGACCATCTGTCTCAAAAACAACAAACAAAAAAACTTGGGAACTCTATTGTCAGGATGTGGATCCACTGGTAGGGAGGTTCCTAGTCATGCACAAATCCCTGGGTTCTATTTTTAGCACCGACATTACTAAACCTGGGTGAAGTGCTGTGTTTCTATTTTTAGCACCGCATAAAATCTGAGGTTGCTTTAATGATCCCAGCACTTGGAAGAGGGAGAATCAAAGTTCAAGGCTCAGTCTAGGTAATTGTAAAATGAGACATTGTCGTCAAAGGAACAACAGAGGGATAAAGCTGGTGTAGTAGTTAGCACATGACAATCTTAATCCCAGCAAGGCAGGTGGAGCTCTGTGAAATCCGGGCCCAACATGGTCTACATAGCAGTTCAGACCACTAGGGTGTACGGGAGACCCCCAATTCAAAGAGTCAAACAAAAAACAAACAAAAGAAAAAACAAAAAAAAACAAAAAATGAGTTGAAGAAAATCAGGGCACTGCAGTTAGGTCATAGCTACAGAGGACCGGATTTGGTTTCCACGCACCACTGGTGCACAACCTGATGTTATAACTCCAGTTTCCCAGGGAAACTGAGCACCACGTTGAACTCTCAATGGCAGGTCACTCAGGTAACTTATAGCCTGCAGGCCAAAAACACTCTACACATAATTAACAAAAAATAAGGAAAGTTAACAGAAAAATCATAATTTCCTTTAAAATTTTATTTTATTTCTGTATGTGTATCAATGTACTGTCTGCATGCAGGTTGTTGCACCCGTGTCGTGGCAATGCCGTGGAGGTCAGAAGTAGGGTGTTGGATTTCCCCTCGGAACTGGAGTTCTCCTGAATGAATTCTCAGATGGTGTCCTGGCCGCCATGTGGGTGCTGGGGATCGAAGCCTCTGCGGGCCTCTCGTAAGAGCAGTCGGCACTCTTAACAAGCTGGGCCATCTCCCAGCCACACATCAAAAAATACTTTTTTTAGAGAGGACTCCCTATAGCCACAATACGTGTGTCACTGCCTATGAAATCTCCAGTATTTGGGACGCAGCAGGCAGGAGGATGGCCAAAAGTTTACAACAAACCCATTCTACTTGTAAGTTTTTCACGCTAGGCCATGCTTCACCATTGTAGGACCCATTCCAAAATAGAAAAAAAAATAATTAAAACCTAACCAACAAACAGGAACATTAGCTGTGACACCCCCCCCCACGTGATAACATGCCTATGGTCAACCCACTATAAGAAGACTAGCCCATGGGAGATCTTCAGGTAGATAAACAAAAAAAATACCATCTCGAAAAAGGATTGTCAAATTTAACTATTAGGTTTCTTTGTTTTTTTTAATTTTATTTATTTATCTTCTATGTGTCTGAATGTATGTCTGCATTGTAGGTCTGTGCACCATGTCGTGCAATTGACACCTGGAGGTCAGAAGAAGATGGGGGTTTTGTGGATTCCTGGAATGGAGAGTTTTTCCCCTGGAACTGAAGTTTAAGACGGTTCTCAGCCGCCATTGGGGTGCTGGGAAATGAACTCCGATGTGGTTCCCCTGCAAAGGAGCGACGGTGTCTAACCACTAGGCAATCGCCCAGCCCCTCAAATTTTAACTATTTAAACAAATGTCTTTGGCAGAGCAGCCTAACTACTAGTACTAATGAGTAAATGAAAGTACTGTGCGGAGCTGGAGAGATGGTCTCATGGGTGGGAGCCACGACTGGTTTTGCAGAGGGCCCGGGTTCACTTCCCAGCACCCACATGCAGTAGGTAAGAACATATTTTAAAGCCAGCTGGAGAAGAGGCAATGGGACACGAAGGTCCTCCTCTCTCTTCCTTTACCCTTCTCTTTTCCCTTCCTCTCCCAGCTCTGTCCTCTCCCTTCCTCTTCTCCCGTATTTCTTGTCTCTTTACACCCCCTTCCTGTTTCTCCCTCTCCTTTCTCAGTCTGTATATCTTTTTTTTTGCTACCAAGCTCCGCGCGCACGAAAGATTCCGGAGAGGCCTCGCCGATCCTGTTTTACTAACCTGGCATCCTAATTTCAAATTTAGGCATACAGTGCATTTATTCCTTTTTTCTATGCTTTTAACTAGATAATCACTTCTTTCCACGCACACACGCCGAATTTATTGAAAAACCCTGTGATCTCCTCTGCTTTATTCTCTTTACACCAGCCGCGTGGACTGCTCGTTGCAGGTGCTACGAACACCTTGCTTTTTACAACTACCATTCTCCATGATCAAAGGAACTGGATTCTCATGGCTGATTGATTATCCCGTCCAGCCTAGAAACCGTACTACATCCTTTTCCCCCCTATTCCCCTCTGATCTTCCTTTTCTTCCCCCCCTCCTCTCCCCCCCTCCCTTCCTTTCCTTCGCATGACACCCCGTCCCCCTGTTCTCCCCTGCCATCAACCGTCTACTCACATAACTGTCTCTCACCTGGCCGTACTGTTTTAACTTCCACCAGTTTGTCCAGTGGTTGAATCCTTTCCCTTCGCGACCCTCTTCCTGACCTCGCTAGCGGGCAGTGAACCCGTTTTACAACGGGCACAGACTTGCATGCAGACGGTGTACATCATTAACACATAAAGAAATAATAATAAATTAATTAAAAAAAATTTTTTTAAAAAAGCACCATATTTTAAAAAATATATTAATAGTGGGTTACTCTTTATTTAAAAAAAGGAGAAAAAGACAAAGGAATACGTAATGTGCTTGGTGCTAATAAATAGGGTTTCTATTGTGACGGTAATTGACATTTGCATATTTTACATGATCTTTGAACCCATCAGTATGCTCCCATTTATAAATGCTTAGGGACGCTGGATACTGTTTATAACTGAGTCAGAATGCTGCGATACAAGCTAAAAATAGGTCCACTTCCTCAGAAACCAAATTTACTTCAAAACAAGTGAGAACAAATTTTAACACTTTCGGTTCCCAGAAAAGTAAACTAAGTAAAAAAGAAACATTATTATAATTAGTAATTTTATTCCATGATAAGAAATTGTTTAAGAACTTTTTGAGGTGAAACAAGTCTCACACTACCCTACTGCCAGCATTCTTAAGTAATTTAAAACTGTTGTGATAACATTTATAAAGCCATTAAGCAAGTGTGCTCTTGTCCTTTGCTAACCCATCTCCCACTTCCAATCTCATTCTCATACTCTACAATTCTTCTAAAGAGCTTGATGACGAATAAATTAAATATGGCACCTTCACTAATAAATGTTTGATACTAGAAGACTTAATCCCACTCTATTTGCTTATAAGCAATTACGATACAATCATTTCCTGTATGAAGGTTTCCTATATACTCTATATTGTGAAGACAGATGTGCCTGTGTGAATATGTTCTGAAAATGAGAATCTTATAAGAAGGTTGTTATAGTAATTGAACCAATGTAAATAGAATCGGTTAATTGGGGGTTCTTATTTGTTCTTGTCTGTGGGGTTTGCTGAGATAGGGTCTCACTTCCACTGCACAGGGCTGGCATTAAAATGTAAATCATCTAGTTTATCCAAATTGTATGGTTCTCACTTCATAGAAGATGGACTTATTTTCACGATGGTTGTTGGAGGTGGAGATGCCCTTTTAATCCTGCACCCAGGAAACAGAGGAGCCGGCTGATCTTTCGTGCAGTCAAAACGGCCCAAGCAGCCTTTGTCTCACAGAGCCCGTCTCCAGGCCAGCAGATGGGGCTACGAGGTGGGGGGGGGGGGTTACGTATACTAGTAAAAAAAGACAAAACAAAATAGAAAAAAAAAAAGAGCTTCCGGCTGGGATTTGGTGGCACACAACCTTTAATCCCAGCAATTGTGAGGCAGAGTGCCAGGGGAAGGAAATCCTTTGTGATTTAAAGGCCCAGCCTGCACGAGTGATTCCAGGCAGCTTGGCGCTACAGAGAGACCCTGTCCTCAAAAAGGATCCCAAAAAAAAAAAGAAGATGGGTCATTTCACTCACTCACAGAGTAGCTGCCCAGGGTAGGACTCCTTGAAATTAGGTAAGCAGAGGAACACTGCACTGGCTGCTGGGGAAAGTCTAATGTGGTTGTTGTTCTCTCTTCCCTTCTCTTCTGCTGGTGTTTTGTTTTTTGTNGTCCAGCTCTCTTTCTAAGTTCAAGTCTCAGACATGGTGGTTCTTTTCCCTCAGAGCCTCCAGTCATTCACCTGGGTCCTAAAAACCCTGGCCCCCAATCCTCAAGGACCAGAAGCCCCACAGTGAACCATTGTAGGGTTCCTAATGGGGCAAACATGGCACTCAAGCTGTGCAGGAGTCTTCTCCTCAATTGCAGTCTCTCTGCTTGCCCTCCCCAAGCTCCGGAGAAATATGATATAAATAATAATATGTGAGGTATATAACTGTGGAGAGGTAAGTGAAGATGGTGAATGGCTGAAAAAAATCTTATTTCCTCTATGGTGCTGGGTATTGAACTCAAGCCTTACTGTTGTACAAGACGTTCTCTTTTTCCCTTCTTCACTTTCTTTCCTGCTCTTCCACTGAGCTAGCTCCTGAAGTTAAGTAAATTCTGCCACCAAGGAAGTCCGATTTAATTCTAAGGCTGTATTTTGGCTTATTTTTTGTTTGTGATGTATTTTAAATATGCCATATGTATATTCTGCCTCATTAGGAATCCAATGTATTAAGAAAGCTATAGCATTTGTATATTGTTAGAATATTAAATAGTTAGAATTTACTGAATACCTGAAGTATTACAGTTACCAAGACTTTAAAAAACACAAAACAAAAACAAACTTTCATGCCAAAAGTGGCAAAAAAATGGTAACTTGCAAGCTTTTTTTCACACGATTCTTTTATATTTGCATTTATATTAGAAAACTTTTAATAAATCATAATTAAACTCTTCTGCCCACAAACATCTATTCTGCTAACCTATGCTGTGTGCTGTAACAAGTAGTTCTAGAACTCAGTGGCTTAGTCCAGAGAAAGTTTGTCCAGCACAGTTAGTAGCTCCAAATTGGTCTTTCAGGTTGGGGAGCTCTTCCAGGAAGTTCTTCAAGTAGTCAGGGATGGAGGCTCTTCCTTCTTCGCGATGCTACCATCTTCAGTTTGTGGTTTGCACAGACACCCCGAGGCAGAAGAGCAAGTAAAGAGAACACACCACATTAGACTTTCCCCAGCAGCCAGTGCAGTGTTCCTCTGCTTACCTAATTTCAAGGAGTCCTACCCTGGGCAGCTACTCTGTGCAGTGAGTGACATGACCATCTTCTTTTTTTTTTTGGGTCCTTTTTGAGGACCGTGTCTCTCTGTCGCGCCAAGGCCTGGAACTCACTCGTGCAGGCTGGGCCTTGAAATCACAGAAGATTTCCCTCCCTCTGCCCTCTCTCACAATTGCTTGGGACTAAAGGTGTGTGCCACCACAATCCCAGCCGGAATCTCTTTTTTTTTCTTTTTGTTTTGTCGTTTTTTTTTTTGACAGGTTTCCGTAACCCCCCCAGCTGGCTCGTGCCCCACTCTGCTAGAGGCCTGAGACAAGGCGCTGGCCTTTTGAACGCACAAAGATCCAGCCTGGCCCTCTGTTTTCCGAGTGCAGGATTAAAAGGGAGCCCACCCCACAACCATCGTGAAATAAGTCCATCTTCTATGAAGATGAAACCATACTTTGGAGTGAAACTAGATGATTACATGTTCAAGCCAGCCTGGTGCAGTGAAGTGCGACCCTATCTCAGAAACCCACGACAAGAACAAAGAACCCCAATTAGACCGATCTATTTACTGGTTCAATTACTATAACACTCTTCATATATGATTCTCATTTTCAGAACATATTCACACAGGCACATCTGTCTTCACAATATAGAGTATATAGGAAACCTTCATACAGGAAATGATTGTATCGTAATTGCTTATAAGCAAATAAGAGTGGGATTCAATGTCTTCTAGTTCAAACATTTATTAGTTCGACTGGTGCATATTTAATTTATTCGTCATCAAGCTCTGTTAGAAGAATTGTATGATTTGAGAAGAGATGGAAGTGGGAGAGGGTTAGCAAAGGACAAGAGCACACTTGCTTAATGGCTTTATAAATGTTATCACAACAGTTTTAAATTACTTAAGAATGCTGGCAGTAGGGTAGTGTGAGACTTGTTTCACCTCAAAAAAGTTCTTCAAAAATTTCTTATCATGGAATAAATTACTTAAGTTATATAATGTGTCTTTTTTACTTACTTTTTACCTTTTCTGGGAACGAAAGTATTAAAAATTGTGTTCTCACTTGTTGAATGTAAATTTGAGTTTCTGAGAGGGGACTATTTTTAGTCTGTATCCAGCATTCTGACCAGTTATAACAGTATCCAGCGTCTAGCATTATACAATGGGACATACTGAGGGTTCAAAGATCATGTAAAAGATGCCAATGTCAATTACCGTCACAAAGAAACCCTATTATGTAGCACCAAGCACACAGTTACTTTCTTTTCTTTTTTCTTTTTTTAATAAAGAGTACCCACTTTAATATATTTTTTAAAATATGGTGCTTTTTTAAAAAAATTTTTTTAATTAATGTTATTTTATTTCTTTATGTGTTATGAATGTACACGTCTGCATGCACAGGGGTTTGTGCCCCGTTGTACGGGTCACTGCCGCAGGAGGTCAGGAAGAGGGTCCAGGGATGTTCACCCTGGAAACTTGGAGTTAAACGTCGCTTCATGAGAGACAGTTCATGTGAGAGACGGTTCGATCAGGGGAGACATGGGGGAGGGGGTATCGAAAACGAGGGCTAGTGGAAGGGGGGAAGAGGGATCAGCAGCGTCGGAAGATAGACGGTCAGGCTAGGATAAGCCTGGAATCCTTCCTTTCGGATATGTAAAGCAGGTCTCACTCAAGCATCAGGCGGTGTAAAGGAATAGAGAGAGTCCGGTTTTCATAAATTGCTTGCGGGAAATGTCTAGTAGTAAAAGGATATGACTGTGCTAATTGATAGGAGCAGTTACAGACACCTCCCGGTCTCGTGCGCGAGTGTAGCAAAAGATGACTAAAGAGGGAAAACGGGTGTAAGACAAACGAGAAGAGGAGGAGAGCGGAAGAAAGAGAAGGGGAGGATCGTCCCATGTCTTCTCACGCTAATCTTAACCTTGGGGCGATGAACCGCCCGCAACCAGTGCCCATCACTCTCCAGCTCTGCACAGTACTTCTCATTTACTCATTAGTACTAGTAGTTAGGCTGCTCTGCCAAAGACATTTTTTGTTTAAATAGTTAAAATTTGAGGGGCGGGGCGATGTGCTAGTGGTTAAGAGCACCGTCGCTACCTTGCAGGGACCCACGGAGTTCCTTCCACAGCACCCCACATGGCGGCTGTAGAACCGTCTTACAACTTCAAAGTTCCAGGGAAAACTCCCATTCCAGGGAATCCGACCAACCCATCTTCTTCTGACCTCCAGTTGGTCATTGCACGACATGGTGCACAGACCTACATGCAGACTACATTCATTACACATAAAGAAATAAATATAATAACATTAAAAAAAAAAAGAACATAAAATAGTTTAAAATTTGAAATCCTTTTTCGAGATGGGATTTTTTTGTTTATGCTACCTAAGACTCTCCCAATGGGCTTAGTCTTCTATAGTGGGTTGACCATAGGCATGTTATCACGTGGGGGTGTCCAGCTAATGTTCCTGTTTGTTGGTTATTGGTAATTATTTTTTTTTCTTTTTGAGAATGGGTCCTACAATGGTGAAGCATGCCTAGCTTGAAAAACTTACAAGTAGCAATGGTTTTTTTTTGTTGCTTTTTTCTTTGGTTGTAATACTTTTGGCCATCCTTGTCCTGCTTGCGATCCCAAATCACTGGGATTATAGGCCTAGTGACACCGTATTGTGGCTATAAGGATCCTCTGTCTTAAAAAAAGTATGTTTTGGGGCGGGAGAGATGGCCTAGCTGTTAAGATCGCCGACTGCTCTTACGAGAGGCCCTCCGAGGCTTACGATCCCCAGCACCCCACAGTGGCGGGCCAGGAACCATCTGAACAATTTCAATTCCAGGAGAACTCCAGTTCCAGGGGAAATCCAACACCTCATTCTGAACCTCCACTGGCATTGCACGACACGGGTGCCAAAAACCTGCTGCAGACCAGTACATTGATACACATACGAAATAAAAAAATTAAAAAATTTTGTTGTCTTATTCTTCCATTTTATTATTATGTTGTATGAAGTGTTTTGCCTGCTAGGATATAAGTGTAGCCACATGAGTGCACTGCCATTGTCCAGAAGTTCCAAGTGGTGCATTCAGCATTCCCTGGAACTGGAGTATAGACAATCAGTGTGCAGCCCACTGTTGGTGCGGAAACCAAATCCGGTCCTCTGTAGCATGCGCTTAATGCAGTGCCCTGATTTGTCTTCACTTGGCTTGTTTCTTGTTTTTGTTCATTTTTATTGTTTGGGTTTGTTTGTGTTTGCTCTTTATTGGTGGGAGCTCCCTGTAACACCCTAGTGGTCTGAACTGCTATGTCAGACCATTGTTGGAAGCTCCGAGATCATCCTCCCGACTCCCACTGTGCTGGGATTAAGTGTGGAATTGGTGCACTTACTAACACCAGTTTATCCCTCTTTGTTCCTTTGATACACAGCTTATCTCTACTATGGTAGCCTAGGATACCTTGAACTTTTGATGCTTGCCTTTTTCTTCCAATTGCTGGGATTAATAGACAACACTCAGTTTTATGCGGTGCTAAAAATAGAACCAGCAACACTCAGTTTTTAATGCGGTGCTAAAAATAGAACCCAGGGATTTGTGCATACTAGGAAACTCCCTACCAGTGGATCCACATCCTGACTAGAGTCCCTAATTTTTTGGTTTGTTTGTTTGAGACAGTGGTCTCCTGTAGCCCCAGCTGGCCTGATAACAAGCGCCGACAGAGATCCACCTACCCTTGCCTCTCAAGTGCTAGGATTAAAGAACGTGCCCCACCACGCCCAGCAAAAGGCAGTTCTTGGCCACCATGTGGGTCCTGGGAATCAACTGGGTCCTCTGGAAGATGGCAGTCACGTGTTCTTACCCTCTGAGCCATTTCTACCAGCCCCAAAGTTTCTATTTTTAAATTTTTTTCAGATTTATTTTTTATTATATGTGTGTATGTAAATATGCACATGAGCGGGATACACCAAGGAGCCAGAGGATGGCAGGAATTCCCTAGGAGCTAGAGTTACAAGGCAGGTTGTGGCTGGCGAAGTGTGTGTGACTAGAAATCAAATCTGGTCCTTGCAAAGAACACGGAAGAGCATTGCACATCGTCTCCAGCTCCCACTCAAGACAAAAACGTTCTGAGCACGATGTATAGTGGCACAACCTAAATCAAAGGTTTTTTTTTTTTTTATTTTTTTTTTTTTGTCCTTTGATGTGTGTCATTCCTTGTGCAGTGGCCATGCTAATCTCTTTATATTCCAATTTTAGTATATGGTGGTGCCGAAGCCGGCACATATCCAAGTATTTCAGAAGTGAAGCACCTGGCCAAAGGAACGTATTGTGCTCATGTCAAGTCTACTCTATATACTATATACGTACTTCTCAGAAATCACATTTTATGGTGCCCCTAATGCTGTGTAGGGGCACGTAGTAATTGCTTTGACTTTTAGCTTTTTTTCTTTCTTTGCTGTTACTCCTCCCTGACTGCTGTGAAACACGACCCTAAAACGAGCTCAAGACCGTTTGCTTGCACTGCATATTTTATAGTGCATGTCAAGAAAATAGCAGAGCAAACAGTACTCCAGAATGGGACTATAGAACTCTGGTTGTACGACACACTCTTCACCACAAAAAGCAGGACATTATAGAGAGGTTGGGCAGGCAGCACAAAGGGAAAGAACCATCAATATAGCCAAAGGCGTAGCACAGTTTTGCTTTGCCTTGTTTTGGTTTATACAGACTAAGGTCTGTAGGGGGCTGGAAGTGGCCAGATGGTTCAGAGACACCGCACACTGGCTTGCAGAGACCCGGGTTCTATCCCCTGCATACCACAATGGCGCCACAGAACCTGTCTGTAACACTCCAATTCAGGAGAACTCCAGTTCCAGGGGAATCCAACACCTCTTCTGAACCTCCGGCATTGCACAACATGGTGCACAAACTTGTCTGCAGACAGTACATTCAGAACTACAGGTAAATAAATAAAAATTAATCAAAAATAAAAAAAAAAGAATAAGTCTTGGGCTAGAGAGATAGCCTATGTTAAGAGACCCTGACTGCTCTTGCAGAGGAATCGGGTTCGATCCCCAGCACCACATGCGGCTAAGACCGTCTGTAATTCAGTTCCCAGGGTAATCTGAGACCTCTTCTGAACCTCCGGCGGCCTTTCACTACACGGTGCACAAAACCTACATGCAACACAGTACATTCCAATCACATACAAAAAAAAAAAAAAAACCACAGTCTTACTTATAGCCCAACTTGGCCTGGAAACTCGCTATGTAGACCTTGAATCTCGCTATGTAGACCTTGAACTCAGAGATCTGACGCACCTCCCTAGCCCACACACCCAGCCTTTAACACAGGTTTTTAAATATAGATTGCTGGTGGTCATCTCCCTGGCTTATAAGAATCTACGTTAAAGCTGCCTTTTTCCTTTATTTTCCCCCTGTAAAAGGTGCAAGGAGAGACCCACTGGAAAGTTAATGGCATAGTTTTATGCAAAATAAGAGGAGGCAGTATTCGCAGAAAATTTTCTTGCCTGCATTCATCGAATTTGCCTTCAGACTCAAACAGTTACCTATGCTAAATGATATAGTTTAGTGGTTGGACAGGCTCTGTTAACCTTCCTTGTTGAATATAAAGGCATGACTAGATTAATGGGCTGGGGTTGTAGGTGTGTGTGTATGTAAAAGTACATGCTTGTTAACTTCCTTAGAGACCCTGAGGTTCAATGGGGGTTGGTGGTAGCAATTACAGCTACCAGATTGCTTGTAATATTTTGTCCACCACCTCTACATAATTCTTCAGTTTCAAGGAGCGTTGCTGCCTTGTGTACTTGATAAAAGATTGTGGAACCAACAGGGGAATGCCCAGGGGTCTTAAATCATCTAGCGATGGAGCATATAGTGGGGTTATGCCCTTAAATCACTCATGCCTGAATAACTTGTTCTAGTTGGCTTTCCCCATTGCTGCAGCAAACACTTCGTACCAAAAACCAACTTGGAGGCGGTCAGGGTTTATTTTGCTTAAGCAGTCCAAGGTCAAACAGTCATCACTGAGGGAGTGCAAAGGTAGGAACTTAAGGACAGGCAAAACGCGAAGGTGGAGAATGAGAACAAGACCATGGTAGAAGGGCTTGCTCACTGGTTGGTCCCTGGCCTTGTGACTCAAAACCTGCTTCATTTCGTTTTTTTCTTTTCTTTTTTTATTTTTATTATTCGTGTATGTTGTATGAGTACTGTCTGCATGCAGGTCTGTGCACCCATGTACGTGCAATGCCGTCAGGATGTAGAACGAGATGGGTCTAGAGATTACCCGGAACTGAGTTTTCCCTGGAATTGGATTCCGGTTTGAATACAGGGGGACGTTACTTGCACGCATGTGGGCTGGGATCGAACCCGGGCATCTCGTATAACGACAAGCGGGCTCATACAACCGCTAGGGCCCTAGCTCGAACGACTCCCTGACTTTACTTATGATAATACAAAAAACTTGCCCGGGTGGTCATGCACACAGGGCTGCTGGCCCTTCCCACATCACTCAAGCATATGAGAAAATACCCATAGATATGGCCACAGTAGTTTGGGGTTCGTTTAGGGGGGGGTGTAGTTTGGCTGCGGGGCGGGGGTGGGGTGTTGGTGTGTGTTTTGAGGTCTGTGTCGTTTGGTGGTGTGTGTTTTGTGGTTTGGTTGGGGAGTTTGTGTGTGTGGGGGTTGGGTGGGGGGGTGTTTGGTGGGGTCGTTATGGGGTGGTTCAGGCTGGGTTGGTTATTGTGTGGGGTCGGGTGTTGATGGGTTGGGGTGGGGGTTGTGGGGTGTGGTTTGGTGGTGGGGGGTCTGTGGGGTTTGGTGGGGGTGGGGGTTTTGGGGGTGGGGTGGGGGTTGGTTTTTGGGTTGTTTGTGGGTTGTTGGGTTTTGGGTTTGTTTGTTCGTTTGTGTTTTTCGGTGGTGTGGGGGGTTTGGGGGTGGTGGGTGGGGGGTGGGTGGTGGGGGTGCGGGGTTTGTGGGGGGTTGTTGGTTTTGGTTTCTTGGGGGGTTGTATTGTTGGCGTTTTTTGGTGGTTGGTCGGTCTGTTGGGGTGTGGTTGTGGGGTGGGGTGTTGGGGTGTGGGTGGGTGGGTGTTTGGGTTGGTGGTGGGGTTTGTGGTTTGGGGGGGGTGTTGGGGGTTGTGGTGAGTTGTGTTCTTGGTGGGTTTTGTTGTTGTGGGGGGGGGGTGTTGGGTGCGGGGGGGGTTGCTGCGGGGTGGTGTTTGTGTGTCGTTTTATAATTGGTGGGGCTTTTTGTGTGGGGGGGGGGGTGGGGTGGGGTAATGTGGTGCGTCGGTGGGGGTGGGTGTGGGAGTGGTCGGGGGGGATGGGGTTTTTGGGGGGTGGGTGGGTTGGGGCGGGGGGGAGTCTGGGTGTTGGGGGGTGTGTGGGGGGTTGTGTGTGGGGTGTGTTTTGGGTGGTGGTGGTGGCGTGGGTGGTGGTTGGTGGGGGGGGGGGGGGGTTGGGTGTTCGTGTTTTGTGGGTTGGGGTGGGGGTTTGTGGGGGGGGTGGCGGTTTGGTGGGGGGCGTGTGGTGGGTGGTTTTTGTGGTTGTTGGGGGTTGTTGGGTTGGGTGTTTGGGGGATGTCGTTGCGGTGGGGGGGTGGGGTTTGTGGGTGGTTGTGGGTTGCTGTTTGTTTTAGGGGGGTTGGTGGGGTTGGTGGTGGGGTTTGTTGGGTGGGGGGGGGTGTTGTGGTTTTTGGGTGTGGGGTAGGGGGGTTTTGGGGGGGGGTGGTTGTGGGGCGTTTTGGGGGGGGTGTTGGTGGTTGTTTTGTGGGGGGTTGGGGTGGGGGGGTGGTGGTGGGTGTTGGGTTTGGGGGCGGGTGGGGGGTTGGTGGGGGGGTGGGGGGTGGTTGGGGGGCTGGGTTTGTGGGTTGGTTGGGGGGTTTGGGTAGGGGGTGTTGGGCGTGTTTGGGGCGGTGGGTGTGTTTGTGTGCATGTGGTTGGGGTGTGGGTTGGGTTGGTTGGGGGTTTGGGGTGTGGTGTTGGTGGTGTTGGGGGGGGGGGGGTTCTTTGGGGTTTGGGGCTTGGGTGTTTGGGTGTGGGGGGGGGTGGGGTGTTGGGGGGGTCGGGGGGGGTTTGGGTGGGTGGGTGGGGGAGGGTGGGTAGTGGTTGGTTGGGTCTGTTGGGGGGTGCTTTCGTGTGGCTGGGGTTTTGTTGGGTGGTGTGGGTTGTGTTTTGTGGGGGGTTGTGTGTGGGGTGGGGGCGGTGGGTGGTTTGTTGGGGTTTGGGTGCGGGGGGGGGTTGTTGGGGGTGTGTGGGGGGTGGGGGGTGGTTCGGGTGTGGGGGTGGTGGGTGTGGTGGGTTCGGTGGGGGGGGGGGTCGGGGGTGTGGGGGGGGTTTTGTTTGTGTGGTGTGGGTGTGGGGTGTGGTGTGGGGGGGGGGGGGGTGGTGGGGTGGGTGTGTGGGGGTGGGGTTTTTTTTTGGGGGGGGTGGTTGGGGGGTTGGTGGTATGTTTTGGGCGGGTTGGGGGGTTTTGTCGTGTGGGGGGGGGTTTTGGTGGGTGGGGGGGTTTGGGTTGGGTAGTGGGTGTGGGGTGGTTGGGTTTTGTTGGCGGGTTTTGGTTGGTGTGTGTTTGGTGGGTGCGGTTGGGTTGGTTGGGCTTGGTGGGGGTGGTGGGTGGGGGGGGTTGTGGGTGGGGTGGGGTTGTGGGTTATGTGTGGCGTGCGGTGGTGTGTGTTGGTTGGAGTGGTTGGGGTGGTGGTTGGTTTGTGTGGGGGTTGGTCGGGGGGTTGGGGGGTTGGGGGGTGGTTGGGGTGTGGTTGGGGGGTTCGGTGGGGGGGGGGCGGTGGGGTTTGGGTGCTTTGTTTGTGGTGGGTGTGGGGTGTGTTGGGGAGGGTTGTTGGGGGTGTTGGGGCTGGTGGTGTGGTGGGTGGGGTGGTGGGGTGGGTTGTGGGGGGTTGAGTGGGTGGGTGGGGTGGGGTGGGGTGTTGTGTGTTGGTGTGGGTGGGGTGGCGGGGTGTGGGGGTCTTTGGTCTTTTGGGTTGTGGTGTGGGGGGTGTTGGTTTGGTGGGGGGGGTTGGGGTGTGGGTGTGGGGTGTTGTGGTTTGGTCGGTGGTAGGTTGTTGGGGTTGGTGTGGGTGGGTGGCTGTGGTGGGGGTGGCGGGGGGGTGGGTTGGTGGTGTGTTTGGGGGGGGGGGGGGGGTTTTTGGTTTGTTTTTTTTTTTTTTTTTTTTGTGTGTGTGTGAGGGGTGGGGGGGTTTCGGGGTGGGTGTTGTTTTTAGGGGGGTTTTGTGTGTGGGGGGGTGGGTTGGTGGGTTGGTGGGTGTTTGGTGTGTTGTGGGGGGGGGGGGGTGGGGGGGGGTGGGGGGTTTTTTTTTTTTTTTTTTTTTTTTTTTTTTTTTTTGGGTGTGGGGGGGGTTGGTTTTGTTGGGGGGGTTTGGTGGTGTGTGTGTGGGGTGGCTGGTTTTGGTGTTGGGGGTGTTGGGGTGGGGGTGTGGGGGGTGGGTTGTTTGTTGGGCTGGGGAGTTTTTGGGGGTGTTGTGTGGGGGTTGTTTGTTGTGTTGTGTGGGGGGTGCTTTGGGCGGTGGTGGGTGGGGTGTGTGTGTGGTGGTGGTTGTGGGGGGGGGGTGGTGGGTTGTGGCGGTTGTGGGGGGGGTTTGGTGGTGTGGTGTGGGGGGGGTGTTGTGGGGTGTGGTGGGTGGTGTGTTGGTGGGGGTAGGTGTGGGGGGGTGTGGGTTTCGGTGTTGGGGGGGTTGGGTGGGGTGGTGTGGGGGGGTTTGGTCGTCTTTGTTTTGTTTTGGGGTGTTTTGGTGTTGTTTGGTGGTTGGGGGGGGTGGGTTGGGGTTTTTTTTTTTTTTTTTTTTTGTGTGTGTGGTGTGGTGTGGGGGGTGGGGGTGTGGGGTTGTGGTGTTTGGTGTGGTTTTTTGGTTGGTTGGGCTGGGGGTGTGTTGGTGTGTGGGTTTTGTGGGTGGTGGGGTGGGTCGGTTGTGTTGGGTGCGGTGGGTGGTGCGCGTGGGTTGGGGCGGGTTGGGGGTTGGGTTGGTGTGGTGGGGGGGGGTGGGTGTGGGGTGGGGTTGGGTTGTGGGGTGGGGGGTTGTTTGGGTGTGGGTGGTGGTGGGGTGGTTTGGTGGTTTGGGTTTGGGTTTTTTTTTTTTTTTTTTTTTTTTTTTTATTGTTTGTGTGTGGTGGGGTGTGTGGGGTGATTGGTTTCGGTTGGCGGTAGGTTTGCTTGGGGGGGTTTTGGGGTTTGGGGTTTTTTTTTTTTTTTTTTTTTTTTTTTTTTTTTTTGTGTGTGTGTGGGTTGGTGTGGGGGGGGTGGTGGGGGGTGTGGGTTGGGGGGTGGTTTTGGAGTTTGGGGTGGTGGGGTTGTGTGCTTGGGGGGGGTTTGGTTTGGGGGTTGGGGTTGTTCGGGTTTGGGGTTGGGGGGGGGGGGGGTGTGTTGTGTGGGGTGGGTGGTGTGGTGGGGTGTGTGTGTATGTGTGTGGTGGTTTTTTTTTTTTTTTTTTTTTTTTTTTTTTTTTTTTTTTTTTGTTGGGGTGTGTGTGTGGGCTTGTGGGGTGGGGTTGGGCGGGGTTCTTTGGGTGGCGGGTGGGGGTTTGTGGGGTTTGGGTGTCTTTTGGTGTGGGGGGGGGTGGGTGTGTGGTGGTTTGTTTGGGGGTGTTTGGTTTGGTTTGGGTGTGTGGTTGTGGGGTGGGGGGGTGTCGGGTGGGGCTGTTGGGGTTGGGTGGTCGGTGGGGGGCGGTTTTTTGGGTTGGTGGTTGGGGTGGTTTGGTTTTGGTTTGTTGTTTTTTTTTTTTTTTTTTGGGTTTTTGGGGGTGGGGGGGGGGGGGGTGGTTGTTGTTTGGGGTGGGGGGGGGTGGGGGGGGGTGGGGGGTGGGTGTGGTTGGGGGGTTGGTGGGGTTTTTTGTTGGGGGGTGGGGGCTGTTGTTGTTGTGTGTGTGGGGTGTTGTGTGTAGTGTTTGTGGGTGTGTGTGCAAGTGAGCATGTGTGTGTATGTATGATGTGTGTGTGGGGGGGTTGTGGGGTGTTGGGGGGGTGTTGGTGGGATGTTGCGGTGTGGGGGGGTTTTTGGCGTTCTCATGGAGGAAGTCCCTAATTGAGCTCCCTCCTACCTACTACAGGGTGCTAAGCATCAAACTGCTCTCTGTGACCCATTCATAACTTCAACCCAAGAACCCATGGGAGACTCTTATCAATTAACCAAGTCCTCTTTTTCCCGCTTGAGACGGAGTTGGTACCACCTTCTGGACCAGTCTTTAGCGTGCGTGTGCTCGAGCCCTGGCACAATACTGTCCCAGCAAGATGCCACCAAGTGATGGGGCCTCTCATTACTGCAGCGATTGTGCAGCCCCAGATCAGGTCCGTTCCCACTAAAGCAAAGGTTGCATTGGCAAGGGTCTACGTCTCTGAATCTACAGCCCAGCTGAAAAACCCATACGATTCTCATTCAAATGCACACAAATGGCCCTGATAATCTCTGCTTCCCTTTTTGAACGCTCACAAGCCAGGACTCTATATCTACAACTCTTCCTACGCGAATTGTTTCCATTCACATGCACTTCATGAGGCTTTTCTCGCCCACAGTTGCCCAATGCGTCCACAATGCTCCCAACACACCCAGAGCAGTCTTGTCACAGCACACAATCCTAGTGCCCAGGGGGTCAGTGTCCCTTATTGGGCCTCGAGGGGCATTGGCCAAACACATGATACACTATACCTGGCAGTCCAGACGTTCTTAATATACCCAAACAAAATAGAAAATGATCACAACCAACAAGATAGCAACCTGAAATTCACCAGACTCTCACACTTTCCCAGGCGCTTGAAATGATCTTGCTGGTTGAAAAGCCGCTTCCAAAGCTGAGAGATCGGGCTGAGGGTGTACTTTAGTGGCATAATCTGGTGAGGGCTCCTGGCTTCCCTCCCCAGCTTCCCAAAAGGTGACTGAGGCTCTGATAATCTGCAGCACTTTGTGTCTCCTCTACACTGCTGGAGTAAAATCTGATGGATGGAAGTCAGCCCATTTTGTATACTGAAACGTAAACACCATCCAACGAAAGACTTAGAGCTGTGATATCTTTCTGTTGGGAAACATACTGGGAAATTGTTTTAAAAATTTGCGGCCCGGAGAGATAGCCTAGCGTTAAGGAGCATTACTATGCTCTTGCAGAGGACCTAGGGTTTCGATCCCCAGACCCACATGGCCATCTGAGAACCCTTTGGAACTTATAGTCCCTCGCGGCGAATCGCTACTTCTGACATCCAGGATTGCATGACAGGCGGCACAGGACCTACGTGCAGACAGTACTCATACACATAAAAAAAGTCTGTTCATAAGGATTAAAGGATTCTATGTAAGATTGTTGAATGCCTTTTTTTAGGTAATGGATTCCCTTTGATCCACTAATTTTAATATATGGTTTAAAATGACTAGAATTCACAAGAATTTCCAAAGCCTCTAAATAAAACTACTATCTTTTCTATTTTTATTTATAAATAGCAGCTGTAGATCCTGTCCTGTCCTTTCTTACAAAATGTGTAAGGTGTAATTGAGTCTCTAGATACTAAGTTCGTTCCATTAACTACATTTTTTTTTTTTTTGGCTTTTTGTTTTTGTCTTTTTTTTTAGCAGGCCCACTGTCTCTTGGTATCCTGGCTCACTGTAGGACCAGGCTGGCCATTGACTTTCACAGAGATCTGCCTGCCTCTGGCGCTCTCCCAATGTGCTCGATTAAAGGCGTGGCCATCAGCCCTGGCTCCAGTACGAACTTCTAAAAACCCGATTATGCGTAGTGGTTTCGTTTTAAAATCTAAATTAGCCAGGAATATCTTAGTTGCCCCAGGACCTTGTGCAGCTTTTTACTCTATCCTCTTCTACCTTCTGAAATTCGCTTACTGTCGAGAATAAGTCTTAGGAGACACAGGGTGTCAATATCCCAGTTACCTAAGTTGTATATTTTTCATTATGTGTTAATAAAAGATAGTATGCCGGTGTGGTGGGCCACGCCTTTAAATCCTAGCATACGGAGTGCGAGGGCAGTGGTCTTTGTGAGTTCAAGGCCAGTTGTCTTACATGAGCGAGTTCCAGGAACAGCTGAAGACAAAAATACAGGAGACCCTTTCTCAAGAAAGACCAAAAAAACATAAAAAAAAAAAAAAAAAAAGATATGTTCAGAAAAGCATAAATGCGGGTGGTGGCCACACCTTTAATCCAGCAACTCGGGAGGCAGAGAGAGACAGATCTCCTGGGAGGACCAGCCTGGTCTATATACAAAGTTCTCTTTAAGAAAGCTAGGCAGCCAGCTTACAATGAACCCCTGTCCTCAAAAAGACCAAAAAAGAGAAAGAACGATGTGCTTTTATGTGACGCAAATTTCCCAAGTCCCAAGCAACAACAAGCTATGTTCTGTCCTAGGCTTTTTGTATTAAGAGAGCAACCTGAGAGCTATTAGGGTATTATGTGAGGGGGTCGTTTATCTGTGGCCTGACTCCACAGAATACATGATATCCTGAAGGTCAACTGGACTTGCTCAACTGCAATCAGACGAGGCACACTGTCCAATGTTCTCCTGCAACGCCATAAGTTCCCCTCACCTGAAAATAATTAAAAAAAATTTTTTTAAGCTTCATTTACTACCAGCCTCCTCACTCCCCCCCCCCTCCACCCACCCCGCCCTCTGTGGTTATCATTTTAGTAATGATTATGAGAACCCAAGATCTCCACCTGTCAAAACCTGGCTGAAACCCCTCTCTTGAAAATGGGTAATAAAGATGCCCTTTATGGGAAATCTGTTTCTTGAAAGCCTGGGAGAATATAAAGAGAGGGAGCAGAGCTGGTTACCGCCAAGGCGTGGACTGAATTTTCTGTCATGAGGTATCTTTGAAGCCATCTAGCCAGATTTCGAGACATGGGTTCGGATGTAGGTTGAGGTAGTCCTGTTTCTTTGTTTGTCTTTTTTTTCATGTCTTCAAATTCATATTCACTTCTGTTATTCGACTGTATGAATGCACTGGCCATCAAGTCTGTGCACCGTGTCGGCATGCCGCGGAGTCAGAAGAGGGGTCTCGGATTCACTGGAATGGAGTCTACCTCGGACATTAGAGTTTCAGACGTTTCTCGGTCCGCCATTTGGGCGCGGGGATCGAACCCGGGTCCTATGCACAGAGGTCGGCCGCTCTAACCGGCGCATACCCCACGCCCCCTTTTTCTGAGAAGAAATCCATGGGAGCAAGGGGGTATCCAATGAGGACCAGTCTACAAAACATCAGACCAGCGATGCTTAGAGTATAGGGCAGGTGATCTAGGGATCTAGGTGAGCTAAAGGGTAGCTGGAGTTCTGCTGGTCTGATGTTTTAGACCTGGTCCTTCGTTGGACTACCCTGGTTTCCATGATTTGAGTAACAGGATGGACATGTATTTTTGCTTAACAAACCTGTTAGTTTTCTATGGGTACAGGGCAATACAGGAAGAAACAGGAAGAAAAACCAACCAACTAGACCCTGTCATCGACTGCTCCGGGCATTACGGACTCTGGTGCGCGCTTACATTACATTTGGGCAATATACTCATACATAAATAAAAATATAAATAAACATATTTAAAAATAGACACTGCCCGGGCGTGGTGGGTGAATGGGCCTTTTTAATCCTAGAATTTGGGGGTGCAGATGCAGGTGAATCTTTGTGAGTTCAAGGCGCCAGCTTCGTGGTCTAAGAGTATTCCAGGGACAGCTGAAGTGCTAACAGGGAGAGAGAACCATGTCTCAAAAATGACCAAAAAAAAAAAAAAAAAAAATAACACAAAGATGCTAGGGCAGCCCCACGGACATGTTAAAGAAAAGCATATAGAAATGGGGATATGTAAGAAGGAAAAGGAGAAGATTACACTTTTTCTGAAGAATTAGAAAAGTGGGCGGACTTAACAGGCCTACAGTGTAGGCAGGATCGAGCAAAAAAGCACTGCACTTAGGAGGCAGATTTCTCAGAAAAGCTCGCACTTCATTGAAATCCCTTAGTATTCTCCTACAGTTATCTCCATATTTTTAGTATGATTTAAGGTGAACCTCGCCTTCTAGTGTGTATCTTAGTGTGACCAGAAGATTGACCACGTGAAACTGGAATGTGGGTCTTTCAACAGATAAGACTAGAGATTTATATCTTGAACAGTTGTATTTATGGGGCTATCTTGCTGCTCATATATAAGTACCTGTGAAAACCCGGTAGCTACATGTCAGACTCAGTGGAGAAAGTTTGCTCTTGTTCTGTGGACATTAAGTTTGTTTTACACCGGGTATGGTGGCCACCCTTTATACCAAAGCACTTGGGAGGCAGAGGGACAGGCTATACTCTCTGTTAGTTTCAGGCCAGCTCGGTTGTCTACAGACGTAGAGTCCAGGACAGCTGTGGGCTCGGGAGGAGACCCTGTCTCGAAAAGACCAAAAAAAAAAAAAGAATACAGACAAAAAAGAGTAGTTTGAACAGCCTCCTTTTTTCTTCACTTAGCAAAGAACTTACAGCAATCACAACATCCTTTGGCAGCCTTGGTAAATTTTCACACTCCTTTTGAAGTTGGGATCACCTCGCAATATTTTATCCTTTGTGTGTTTCAGGTGTGTGAAGTATCTCCAAGAATTCCTGCTAATGGAAGTTTTGTGTTAATTCTCCTCTCCTTCTCTCTTTCTTTCTTTTACCCTCTCATTTTTCCTTCCCTCCTCCTTCCTCTTCCTTCTTCCCTTCTCCCTCCCCCCCCCCCCCCCCCCCCCCCCCCCCCCCCCCCCCCCCCCCCCCCCCCCCCCCCCCCCCCCCCCCCCCCCCCCCCCGTCGTTATTTTGGGACATTGTTTCACTATGGTAAACTGATCTGGTTTCAAACTTGTGACAGCTTTCCTGCTTCTGCCTCCCAAGTGCTTTGGGATTGTAGATTGCTCCCTAATGCCCAGTTCGTAATCCCCCCCCCATTTTTTGTGTGTATATGTATACTTTTTTACATGTGTAGGGGTATGTGTGTGGATGTATGTGCATGAATGTGATATGGAGGGTCCAGGGTTGATGTTGGGAATCTTCCTGGATCACTCTTCCACTTTACTGATTGAGGCAAGGTTTCTCAATAGCACCCAGACCAGAGCTTGCTGATGAGGTTAGTATCCCTAGCAAGCTTACTCTGGGGATCCTCTGTCTGCACCCTTGGAGGCTGGACCACAGTGCTCACCCAATCCTCACACATGCTCTGAGGATCCAATCTGCAATCCTCAGCTTGGCTGAGGCTGGCCTTGAACTCACAGAGCTCTGCCTGCCTCTGCCTCCTGAGTGCTAGGATTAAAGGCATGGGCCACCATGCCCAGCCCTATATTATTATTATTATTATTATTATTATTATTATAATTATTATTATTATTTTGGTCTTTTTGAGACAAGGTCTTCCTGTAGCCTCGGCTGGCCTAGAACTTACTCTGTAGACCAGGCTGGCCTTGAACTCACAGAGATCCACCTGCCTCTGCTTCCAGAGTGCTGGGATTAAAGGCATGTGCCATCATGCCTGACATTATTATTATTTTTTTAATCCATAGCCCTATTCTCTTCTTTAGTTTGCTAGCCACAGAGTGGGTGGCTTAAATAACAGTAATATATTGTCTCACATTTCTGGAGGTTAGACATCTAAGATCTAAGTGTGAACAGAATTGGTTCCCCTGAGGCTTCTCCTTGGCTGGAAGATGACTGCCCTCCTGTATATACTGTTATTAGTTTCCCAGTATGTAGTGCATAGTTTGTGTCTCTGCATGCTCTAATCTCACCAGTCAGCCTGGAAGAGGGCCAACCCTAAGGGTCCCATTTTAACTTAATCATCTCTTTCAAAGTCTTGTCTCGAGATGGACAATCACACTCTGAGTTTCTGGGAGTCAGAGTTTCAGTAATGAATGTGTGTATGTTTGGGAGTGCAGTTCACCTCAAAATATTCTCCACCCTTCCATTTCCTCCCCTCCTGCCCCTTCCTTTCCTTCCTCTCTCCCCTTTTCCCTCCATTCCCCTGTCTTCTCTCCCTTGTCCCCTTCCTGTACTGCCCAGGCTCTGCTAAAGCAGTTGTGATTTAGCAGTGTGAAGAGATACATGACTTTATGTTAAAACAACTTTTTCTGCTGGAAAGCTGATTCTCATAGCTCAGTATTAAAAAACATTTTGGCACTGGTCATGAGCCCAGGGCCTTGCTAGTTCAGCATGCTAGTTGCCGTGGAGCTATACCTCCAATCCAAGGTTGAAATTTATTTTAGTAGCCATCCATCATTCAAAACAACTCAGTATCTATCATTGAGTAAAGATGCTAAGGTTCATTCATAAAGGAAATTTAGGAATATTACTAAGTCTTCCCAAGACTGTGATATACTATAGGTTGTTTGAACTCCCTAGGCTACAGAAAAGACAACACTCAGTCCAGACTTTTGTGACTACGGTTTTAGAAATGATGTTAGTAAATCTATTGTTGTTTTGAGATAGGGTCTCCTGTAGCTTCGGTTAGCCTCCAGTTCCCTGAGTAGCCAAGGCTGGAGCTGACTTCCTGATCCTCCCGCTTTTACCTCCCAAGTAAAGTTATTGATTGTTTTTTTTTTTTTTTGGTCTTTTCGAGACAGGGTCTCCCTGTAGCCCCAGCTGTCCTGGAACCCACTCTGTAGACCAGGCTGGCCTTGAACTCACGAAGATCCGCCTGCCTCTGCCTCCTAAGTGCTAGGATTAAAGGCGTGCGCCACCACGCCTGGCCCAAGTAAAGTTATTGAATCTTTACATCCCTGCAAGTCTGTCTGATTAATTCAGTAGTTGTCATACTGACTTTCATACAATTTCTGTTACAAAAGCATAACTAACAATAGTATTTTTTTCTTTTGACTTATTCCATAGACTGACTCATAAAAGGTAATTGAGGCCTGGTATGGTGGCGCAGGCCTTTAATCCTAGCACTCGGAGGCAGAGGCAGGTGGATCTTTGTGAGTTCAAGGCCAGCCTGGGGCTACAGGGAGATCCTGTCTCGAGAAAAAAAAAATGGTAATCGAGTGTTACTTAAATGAAGGATGTTTTTAGTATTTGTTCTTTGGTGATCAGGCTGTTTTTTTTTTTTTTTAATCTTTTTATTTTTTTTTTATGTGTATGAATGTACTGTCTGCATGTAGGTTTGTACACCCATGTCATGCAGTGCCGAGGAGGTCAGAAGAGGGTGTCGGATTCCCCTGGAACTGGAGTTAAAGATGGTTTTTAGCCGCCACGTGGGTGCTGGGAATCGAACCTGGGTCCTCTGCAAGAGCAGTTAGCACTCTTAACTTCTAGGCCATCTCTCCAGCCCCAATCAGGCTGTTTTACAGAATTACAGTTGTTGACATTTATTTGTGGCAGACATGGTTGAGTAATAAACAAGTCTTTTCCAAGCATATAACACAAAGCTCCTTGTTGGCTTCCATCTGTTTGCCTGAGTGCAGAGCTACAGTAAAGTGTATTTAGCCTAGAAAATGCTCAAGGGTCAGACAGGCTTAACCAATGCAGGACATGGGATAATAGTCATGAAATCTAGTGTCTTTGTAGGTCCTGATCTAAGTGCAGTTCTCATATCTGTGTTGTCTTTCATATATAGTGTTATATTTTAATGACAGAAGATCTGTTAAGAAAGATAGTAAAAAAAAAAATGTTTGGGAAATTCTAGTAACAGATTTTCTTTCTTTTTTTTGGTCTTTTTGAGTCAAGGTCTCCCTGTAGCCCCAGCTGGCTGAGAACTCACTATGTAGATCAGGCTGGCTGTGAACTCACAGAGACCTGCGTGCCTCTGCCTCCTAAGTGCTGGGATCAAAGGCATGTGCCTCTGCTCCCAGCTAGAGACATTTTCAAAATATAAAAAAGCACATGGGTGTGTCTATGTATGGACCACCAAGATATTTTGGTTTCTAACATTGTCCTGATAGGGACTTTCTTGCTTCTCAGCAGATCTCTGAACTTGTGGGACACTTTGCCAGAAAAGTGAACACCAACCAAGGCTAGCTCTTCTACATGACTGACGCCCTGATTTACAATGGTGCCCTGAAACAGTGGATCCAGTAATTTACTTCTGGGGAAATCAGTATAATTAGATGCCTTTTACATGTCTTCCAATTGTTATAAGATGTATGGTCCCACACCCAGTCCAGAGTGTAGAAGAAAAAAAGAAAAGAACTATTTTTCTTCTTCTCTTTCTCTTTTGACAAGATCAGGCATGTTTAGGGTGGTATGGCTGTACTCTCTCTTTCTCTTTTGAGATAAGGTCTCACTGGGCAGCCCTGACTGGCTTGGAACTCACTGTGGTAGACCAGGCTGGTCTCCACTAACAAAGATCTGTCTGCCTCTGCCTCCCTAGATTAAAGGCATGTGCCAACATGTCTGACTGCTTTCCTCTTTTTAAAAGTTATCTTGGGACTGGAGAGATAGCCTAGCGGTTAAGAGCACAGACGCTCTTGCAGAGGACCCGGGTTCGATCCCCAGCACCCACATGGCGGCTAAGAACCGTCTGTAACTCCAATTCCAGGAGAACTCCAGTTCCAGGGGAATCCGAGACCCTCTTCTGACCTCCGCGGCAGCATTGCACGACACGGGTGCACAGACCTGCATGCAGACAGTACATTCATACACATACAAAGATAAATAATAATAATAAAAAAAATTAAAAAAAAAATAAAATAAAAGTTATCTTGCCGGGCGTGGTGGCCCATGCCTTTAATCCTAGCACTTGGGAGGCAGAGGCAGGTGGATCTTTGTGAGTTCAAGGCCAGCCTGGTCTACAGAGCAAATTCCAGGACAACTGGGGCTACAGGGAGACTGTCTCGAAAAGACCAAAAAAAAAAAAGCTATCTTTCTCTCTCCATTTAGAATCTGGGTAATTCTGAGATATCAGTCATTCGGTTGTGGCTATTTATTTATATGTTATCCTGAGTCTTTGATCTTTTCTACAGGGCTCTTTCATGGTGTGTTAGTCAACTTTCTATCTTGGTGTCGTGTACGGCCATACCACCCTGAACGCACCCGATCTCGTCTATTTTGGCGTCAGAATCCCCAGAGAAAGAACTGAAAAGGAGGAAAGGCTATTCAAACTGGTCTCAGAGGTTTTATTCTGTGGTCAGTCCCATGGCCCGGGGCCTGAGGTAACACAGTACATTGCGGCAGACGCATGGTGAAGGCACTAGTCCCAGTGTTCCCTTCAAGGGTACACCCCCATTCACCTAGTTTCCTTTTAATAAATCCCATTCCTCAAAGGTTTTACCTCCTCCCAAAAGCAACACATGCTGGGATCAAGCCATTAACACAGGGCTCTCTGTGTCTAGTCTAGTCTAGTCTCAGGCCACCCGAGTCTATTAGAGCAAGACCCTGTCTCAAAAAAACATCGAAACTATGTGTACATAATTATATTTTGAATTCTATCTAGTTAATTCCTATCATAGATTCAAAAACTTAAATTACTGGGTGAAATAAATGCTTATTTCTTAAGAATTATATCATAATTTCCAAATAATTATATTTTAACATGGTAGTTAATCAAATTGAAAGTTTTATAACATACTGAAGCCATTATTTATTTCAAATATTTTTAGGGGAAGTGTCTTTTTTGAGACAGGTTGCCCCAGTTGGCATGGAACTTGCTATGTAGACCAGGCTGGCCTTGATCTCACAGAGATCCACCTGCCTCTGCTTGAGTGCTGGGATTTAAGGCCTGTGCCACCACACCTGGCTCTTATTTCAGATAGTGTTATTTCAGGCAAACAAACAAAAGACATCCTTGAACTCAGTTTTGGACCTGGCTTGCTAAGTCTTTATCATTGAAGGAACTCTTCCTAGTTAGTCTCCTATCCTAGGAAGTCTTTCATTAGGTCACAATTTTGTGTGTGTGTGTGTGTGTGTGTGGGTGTAAGAGAGAGTCTATGTGAGTGTGTGTGTGTAAGAGTCTATGTGAGCTGGGCGTGGTGGTGCACGCCTTTAATCCTAGCACTTGGGAGGCAGAGGCAGGTGGATCTCTGTGAGTTCAAGGCCAGCCTGGTCTGTAGAGTGAGTTCCAGGACAGCTGAAGCTACAGGGAGACCCTGTCTCGAAAAGACCCAAAAAAAAAAGAGCTCCGTTCCTGCCCCTTTTAGTTCACCCTTGCAAGCAAAAATATAATGCTTTTTTTTTTTTTTTTTTTTTTTGGTCTTTTTGAGACAGGGTCTCCGTGTAGCCCCAGGTGGCCTGGAACTCACTTTGTAGACCAGGCTGGCCTTGAATTCACAGAGATCCGCCTGCCTCTGCCTGCCAAGTGCTAGGATTAAAGGTGTGCGCCACCACGCCCAGCAATATAATGCATTTTTATAATGCATATAAAACAAACTTGTCTACTTATCAGTTAGATAAAACCAACTAGAGCTGTGCCTTTAATAAGGTCTGGAATAACAGAATAAAATAATCTTTTAGGAGCTGCAACTGGGGGTACTATTCTTAGTCCCTGGAGTTAAAAAGCCACCATTGTTCTTTAATAAGATATTTCATCACTTCTAGTGGTATTTCATCTAGTCGTCTGAATTCCTACTTCCTCTGCCAGGAACCTGGCTTCATTTTAACCTGATTAAATGTCCAATTTTAGAATAACAGATGGCTGGAACGTGCTATACAGACAGTAATATGCTTTCCTCTAAGATAAACATTTCTTGAGTCTCTTGCAACTTGATCATCCATGCCTCCTTACAGAAATCTGAAGCGTGCTAGAGTGTTATCTACAAGCACTTACATCTGTCTAGCTTTTGTTTGGAAGCCAAAGCAGAAATGTCACATGATACACAGGAAAAGATCCTGTGACCGTTTGTATTCGTTTGTGACTTTCCACGGTTTGCTGAGTCTTTTGTATTTTAATAATACCTTCCCAAGAACTTTGCTTCCATCTAAACTACCCTGTAACTTTCCTTAGAAGTTTTTATCCTAGATTTTGAGTTGAATCTTGTTTTATCTGTGTAGATTTCAGAGGGTTACTGGTGGGGCCCAGCTTGGCTTTATGGAGAAAAAAAAAATCAGCCAGGGATTGTGGGAACCGAGAAGGTGGCTAGGGAATGTTGCCATATGTGTGACGCGATTTCAAATAATGCTCTTGTGTGTGTGTAGAGTCGGGAAATGGTGTAGAGGGGGAAGTAAGACACATTTTTCAGATGACCTGAGTAAAAGCTAAAACAAAAAGACAACTTCGGAGGTGCGCGGGGTCACCCAGGTCTGACCTGTGCCGGAGGGGAGGAGGGGGGGCCGTTGGGGGATGTCTTACCAGGCAAACTTGAAGCGTGCATGAGCGCAGGACCGCGGCCCTCCTTCCCTGAGCAGAGCCACGCCTTCCCAGGCCCGCCAGCTGTCGAGTGACCCCGGACCACCATCCTGCTGCAGAACTAACGGCAGAGCTGCTGGCCTGCCGGCCTGGGAAGAGTTGGGAGGAGATTGGATTCACCGCAGGGAGCCAGAGCACCAGGGAGAGAGTAAAAAAGGACTTGGCTCCAGGTCAAGGTCTGGTTCGGGAGTGCTAGGCTGAAATGCACTGCCAGGTCTGGGCCCTCCTGAGTTCTGAAAGTCCCCATCTTCCTGTGAGATGGGAGGTTCTATTCCATCTCTCCTGTTGAGGTGAAAATCTTTTTTTCAAAATGGTAACTAGTTTTTTTTTGTTGTTGTTTTTTGTTTTTTTTTTTTTTTTTGGTCTTTTCGAGACAGGGTCTCCCTGTAGCCCCAGCTGTCCGGGAACTCACTCTGTAGACCAGGCTGGCCTTGAACTCACAAAGATCCGCCTGCCTCTGCCTCCCAAGTGCTAGGATTAAAGGCGTGCGCCACCACGCCCGGCAAAAATGGTAACTAGTTTTATCTGCTGTGGTTCACTAAGCTCTGAATAGACTGGGAAAAATTACCTCTTAAAGACTGGGAAAATTTGGGGCTGGAGAGATGGCCTAGCGGTTAGGAGCACCAACCGCTCTTACAGAGGACCCCGGCACCCACACGGCGGCCGAGAACCGTCTGAAACTCCAATTCCAGGAGAACTCCAATTCCAGGGGAATCTGACACCCTCTTCTGACCTCCGCGGCATTGCACGACACGGGTGCACAAACTTGCATGCAGACAGTACATTCATACACATACAGGAATGAATAAAATTTAAAAAACAGACTGGGAAAATTAATATATACTTAAGATGTGTGCTCCCCCCACCCAAAAAAAAAAGATGTGTGCCAGGCAAAGTGGAGAACCCCTTTAATCCCAGCACATGGGAGGATCTATGTGAGTTCCAGGCCAGCCTGGTCTACAGAATGAGTTCCAGGCCAGCTGGGACCAAAGGAGACCCTGTCTCCAGAAAAAAAAAATTGCCTATTTTAAGTAGTTAATAATAACCCAGCTTGTCTTACTGTTTTTAAGCATCAAATTAAAAGATGCATGTGAAGTTACTTTACAGCAAACTGTTGTTTGCTCCCGAATACTACTGTCTAATCTTTTTTTTTTTTTTAAGTGCATTTGCCATTTGCATCACCCAAACTGATTTGTTCCTTTTCATAAGCTCATTGGACTCTGAGGACTTTAGTGCAGACCAACAGCAGATTTTACTTAGTGGCTAGCCAGCTTGCCACACAGTGTAGACCGCCGTTCTTTCCTTAAGCGTTTGCATGTCTCGGAGTGCTTTGAAGTCAATCTTTAAAATGTACAAGTTATAAATACAGAAGAAAGAGCAATCTACTCAACAAGCATCCAGAAAGTTTTCACCCTGAGACTGTGTAGATGTCTGTCCCACAGTTGCTGTAAGCTGATCAGAACATCTGGAAGAAAATGAATGAAACTGTTTTCATCTTTGTAGATGTAATAAAGCTTATTTTCATTTTTTTTTTTCAAAGATTGGTCAATTAAACTTCAGCCATGAGGTCTCTAATAGAAAAAACTGCAGCTTAGGTATATTTATCAGATTGCAAGGTGTATTATTTATAAATAAAAGAGGAACTTTTTTCTGAGCATACTAAATACTTGTTAGTGAGTTGATTTAGTCTTGGTGTTAGCTTGACTGGCAGAAGACACTCATTCTCCCTTACTGGAAATTATGAATCCCATAATAAGGTACCTGCGATACCTTAACAGAGCCCTCAATGATGTACTGGATATCGACTTAGTATTTAGATCCTAACTGTCAGACAGTGTTTATATGCTTTGTTTAGCAATAAATTGTATTGTAGATATATCAGAAGTCAAGATGGAAGAAGATTCAGAGACTTTTGTGATTCTAGAGTTCATTTCAGAATGCTTACTATCATAATGCTTTCACTGACTTGAAAGTGGGTGGGTGTCCTAGCACTGTGACCAAAAAGCAACTTGGGGAGGAAAAGGCTTTATTTCAGCCTACAATTGCCAGGTTACAATCCCTCACTGAGGGAAGTCAGAGTAGGAACTCAAAGAGGGAATATCGAGGCAGGAACTGAGGCAGGGACTATATAGAAGAGCAGTGCTTATTGGCTTGCTGGCTTGCTTCCCTGGCCTGCTCAGCTACCTTTTTTTTTGTCTTTTTGTCTTTTTGAGACAGGGTCTCCCTGTAACCCCAGCTGTCCTGGAACTCACTGTGTAGACCAGGCTAGCCCTTGAACTCACTGAGATCCGCCTGCCTCTGCCTCCCAAGTGCTAAGATTAAAGGTGTGCACCACCACACCTGGCAGCTACCTTTCTTACATAGCCAGGTCTACCTGCCCAGGGATGGCATCACCCACAGTGGACTGGGCCCTCTTCCGTCAACTAGAAGGTAAGAAAATGGCTCATAGACATGGCCACGGACCAGTCCATGGGAAGAAATAAATTCCTCAATTGAAGTTTCCTTCTTCTCAGGAGATTCTAGTTCGAGTCAAGTTGACAAAATCTAACCAGCACAGTGGGGTTTTAGATTCAAACAGTTGCAAATGATTTCTGCTTTAGCTACTGTGTCTGCAGGGCAGGCCCTTGCTGCTCAGTTGTCTCCCCAGCATCCTTTGTTAAAGAAGCCATCTCTGTTAGAGTGCAGTTTGAAGCTTCCCTACTGTTTTCAAAATTTAAAATAGCTGTAAAATTGCAGGGGCTGTGTGCAGAGAGACGCCAAGGCTTTCTTTCCTTCAGGAAGCAGTTTATTGTGCTAGAATAAGCTTTGGGAGTTTGCACCCCCAAAACAGAGCCTTGAACAAAGAAAGACCCTCTCTTGGAGAGGGGATGGGGACTTGTGAACTCCATGACATGATTTTGCCAGGTCCAGTTTTTTCTTTTTTTTTTTTTTTTTTTTTTTTTTTTTAGACAGGGTCTCCCTGTAGCTCTAGCTGGCTTGGAACTTGATATATGAACCAGGCTGGCCCCTGTAGCTCTAGCTGGCTTGGAACTTGATATATGAACCAGGCTGGCCTCGATCTCACAGAACTGCCTCTGCCTCCTGAGTGCTAGGATTTAAGGTATATATTACCACACCCAGCTCTAACTTTAATTAAAAATTTTTAGAGATTTATTTTTATTGTTTTTTATTATGTGTGCCCACATGTGCACGCACGCACGCACATGTGCGGATGTGCAGATACCCAAGGAAGCCAGAGACTTCACATCCCCCTGGAGCTGGAATTACAGGCAATTGTGAGCCACCCATGTGGCTGCTGGGGATCAAACTCTGGTCCACTGATAGAGCAGTTCATGCCCTTTACTGCTGAGCTATCTCTCTAGCCTCTTAATTTTTTCTGATTTATTCTTATTTTATTTTATATGGATGAGCATTCTGCCAACATGAATGTTAGTGCACCATGTACATCCAATGCCTGAGGCGGCCAGAGGAGGTCATCGGATTCCTTGGAACCAGAGAGTTACCGACAGTTGTGAGCTACCATGTGGATTCTGGGAGCTGAATCTGGGTCCTCAACAAGAGCAGCTAGTGCTCTCTTACCTGTGGAGCCGTGTCTCCAGCCCCCAATCTTTTAAAAAAAATATTTGTGTGTGTGCGTGCGTGTGTGTGTGTGTGTGTGTGTGTGTGTGTGTGCACTTGCACTCAGGCAGACATGCAAGTGCCCATAGAGGCTAGAAAAGGGTGTTGGATCTCCTGGAGCTGGAGTTAAAAGCAGTTCTGAGTTCTCTGATGTGGGTGCTGAGAACTGAACTCTGGTTCTCTGAAAGAGCATCAAGGAGCCTTAAATGCTAAGCCATCTCCCCAGCCCTGAAGGTCTGCAGGTCCAATTTGTGAAGGCTTTCACAACTCTCCTGAGTTCCAGAGTGCGGTGGCCATGTCACACCCAGAAGACGGTGTTCTGCAACCTTCTAGCCCTTCCTCCAGCTCTGACGTTCTTTCCACGTCTTTTGCGGTGTTCTCTGAGTCTTGGAGGGGGTGGTGTAGATGTCTCAACATAAGGTTGTTCATCCAACAGTGACTTGTTCTCAGCACTTAGACCAATGATTATTAGTCTTTGCAGTAACCACTGCAAAAAGAAGCTTCTCTGACCAAAGCTGACAACAGCATCAATCTATGGGTATAAACATGATGATTTAGAAGGCAATTTGATGGGCGCATCATGTCCATTTAGCAAAACAACAGTAGCAGCTTCCTTACTATAGCCTATAACCACCCTAGCTGGGGGCTTTTGAAAACCAGGTTTACAGTGCCAGCCAAGAATTCTCTCTGGAATAGGCCTCAAATCCTATCAGAAAGTGGTTGGTTACTGCCCATAACAGATGTATCATGATCACACCACTGCACACATCTTGCCTGATAGATTGGTAGTGTAGCATGCAGGGTTCCTGGCTGGGGATGACTGTCAGTGACTTTTCTCCCCTACCAGCCTATCAGAGAAGCTTCTTTTTGCAGTGGTTACTGGGAAGACTAATCATAACACTTTCAGGTGCTATGTACAGCCAGCAGGGAGACTTTCCAGCTCAGTTCCAGCTTGATTTCTCTCTCTCTCTTTTTTTTTTTTTTTTTTTTTTCTGGTTCTTAGCCTCAGCCTTTAACGACTGCGCTATCCCCACAGCCCCCAGCTTGATTTCTCTATGTACCATGACCATAGCATATGTTTTCTTTAGCAATAGGGTCTTACCATCTCATCTTGCTGGGCAATCAATAGAAGTGACAAGGTCTTGTAATGTGTGGGGTTCAGATATGGTTTCTTTTACTCAGCTTAGTGAAATACTCTATATTGTCGATGATTTTTTTTTTTTAATTTAGAAGTGAGAATAGGCTGCAAGGAGGTGTAGAAAATCTCTACCAATTAGCACAGCAGAATCAAGTTCCTGTTAATATTATTTATATGCATGGTTAAGATGTCTTTTAATGGTTGAACTTGAAAGATTGCTTAGAATTTTATTTTTTTATTTATTTATTTTATTTATTTATTTTTTATTTTTTTTCGGTCTTTTCGAGACAGGGGTCTCCCTGTAGCCCCAGCTGTCCTGAACTCACTCTGTAGACCAGGCTGGCCTTGAACTCACAAAGATCCACCTGACTCTGCCTCCCAAGTACTAGGATTAAAGGCGTGCACCACCACGCCTGGCTCGGAATTTTAATTTTTTCTGAGTGTCTATAGCTTTTTTTTTTAACCTAGCCTGTAGTGTTTCTCTGTCCTGTTGTTAAATGTTCATTGGATTTTGAGAAATTCAAAGGTATAGCATATAATTTTGTAAAAACTGTCCCCCAGACTTGTATCTTCTTGACCCTCCCCTCTTTGCTTTTTCTCATTCCTATCCTACCCGTTAGTTAAAGATTTGTTTATTTTCACCTCAAGAAAAGTGATTATTGTCTGGGACTCTTCTTTCCTAATGACTGCACCGGAGTGGCCTCCTGGGTTTTGCATTTTCTCTAGAACGGTTAATTACCTCTACGCTCCTACACTCAGCCCCAAAGTAAATTGCAGAGGGATAACAGGATGCACAGGAAACACCCATTTATAAAGTGTGGTTAAGTGAGTAGAGTTCTTAAAAAATAGTATGCATACCTTCAGGTGAGCAGCTACCTCTGCAGGTGCAGAGGCTGTAGGTGCTGGGTGTTTCATGCATTCCCATCATGCCCCTGGTGTTTCATGCTGGGTATGGATTCCAACTGTGATGTTTTGCGTGCTGCTCTCTATTCATTGCCAGCATTTCAATTCACAGTGTGGGCCATGTTAGCTTTTTGACTGAGCTTTCCGTTTTCCTGGGTCAAGTTTCTTCAATCCCTAAATCTGACCATCATATCAGGTTATATGTGTGGGGCACCATTAAGTGCACATCGTTGTGGTGCCTACTGTGCCAAAATCTCAGTGTGCTGTGATCCTTAGTCCTTGGCCATTTCAGACCTCTTTACCCTGGACTCTAGACTAATTTCATCCTCAATTCCCTTTAGTTACTGCTCCTGGACCTCAGTGAGGACATTTCTTTTCTTTTCTTTTCTTTTCTTTTTCCTTTTTTTTTGGTATTTTTGAGACAGGGTCTCCCTTTAGTCCCAGCTAAGTGAGCCTGGAGCTCACTCTGTAGACCAGGCTGGCCTTGAACTCACAAATCCGCCTGCCTCCGCCTCCCGAGTGCTGGGATTAAAGGCATGTGCCACCACACCCAGCAGGACGTTTCTTTTCCTACCATCCATGCCTGTACATGGATGAGGAGTCAGAGCCATCGTGGAGGCTGAGATGGGTGTCCTCTCTGCCAGCACCCTGGCTGGGTTTCTCCTGCAGTGTTTGTTTATAGTCTGTAGCTTCTGTCACTCACTTGGACTTAGCTTTACTTTTTTTTTTTTTTTTTTTTGGTCTTTTTGAGACAGGGTCTCCCTGTAGCTCTCTGGCTGTCCTGGAACTCTGGTCTCTCTTGCTGAAGGACAGCGACCAACTAAGCTGTTTCCATTGATCTCAGCATATTCAAATGATGTGGCTTTAGTCTGTCCTTAATGTTCCATTCTGGTCTGATTCTTATCCTTATTTACATTCTTATCTCGTTCATTGTAAAGTGACAGTTACCCCAAACTCTCCCCCAATTCTCATCGCTGTATAACTTGAAAAAAGAACAGATCAGGTGTATTAGTTTTCTAAAAAAAATGTTTAAATTTATTTTTAGTATATGAGTGTTTTGTTTGCACATATGAATGTGTACCATGTGTGGTTGTGAGCTGCCATAGAGATGTTGGGGGACTCAACCTGGGTCCTCTGCAAGATCAAGTGCTCCCAACTGCTGAGCCATCTCTCCGGCTCCATATGTGACTTTTCTAGATAAACAAGTTCATTGCATATTGCCAAGCATAGTGGTATGTACTTGCAATCCCACTGTGCTGGATAGCTTTAGTGTCAACTTGACATACCTGGGTTGAAAGAGTCCCAACTGGGAAATTGCCTCCATTGGACTGACTTGTAGCCATGTCCGTGGGGTATTTTCTTGGTTGTTGAGTGATGTAGGAGGGCCCAGCCCACTGTGGGCGGCACCACCCCTGGTCAGATCATTCTGTATTGTATAAGAAAGCAGGCTGAGCATGGGCCAGGGGAGCAAGCCAGTAAGCAGCATTTTTCCATGGCCTGTGCTTCAGCCTCTGCCTCCAGGTTCCTGTCCTGAGTTCCTACCTTGGGCTCCCTAGTGAAGAACTGTGACCTGGGAAATGTAAGACTAATAATTACTTTCATCCTCAGGTTGGTAATGGTCAGAGTGTTTTGTCATAGCAATTGAAAGCAAACTAGGACACCCAGTACTTATGAGACTGAGGGAGGAGAATTGAGAGTTTGAGGTGGCTGGAGGGATGGCCTAGCAGTTAAGAGTGCTGACCGCTTTTGCAGAGGACCCAGGTTCGATCCCCAGCACCCACACGACCGCTCTTGCAGAGAACCCAGTTTCGATCCCCAGCACCCGCATGGCGGCTGAGAACCGTCTGTAACTCCAATTCCAAGAGAACTCCAGTTCCAGGGGAATCCGAGACCCTCTTCTGACCTCCATGGCATTGCACGACACGGGTGCACAGACTTGCATGCAGACAGTACATTCATACACATACAAAAATAAATAATAAATGAAAATTAAAAAAAATCAAAACTAATCTAAAACCACAAACAAGCTCATTGGAAGAAAATGAAAGAATATCTGAAAGTTAAAATCCACCTAAAGTAGTATTACCCAGAGATGTTTTCATTCACTAAAGATTATGTCTCCTTTTATTTACTTATTGTTAATATTAATTTTTTTACATTTATTTATTACGTGTGTGCCATGGCACATATGTGGAGGTCAGGGAAGTTCTTTTAGGGGTTGCTTCTCTACTTCCACAAAGTAGAAAATCCAGGAATGTAACACAATCATCGGGCTTGAGCTATCTCACCGGCCCTGTCTCACTTTAAGAGCGTATACACTCAGCAGCATGTGTGATATAGTTGTAGAAAAGTGCTCTAATGACGAACCACTTCCCTCCAAAGAACACAGTTTTATGGAAAGCATACCTTCATTCTGTTCTGCCAGCTGTTTTGAGACAGGGTTTCACTATGTAGCTGAGACTCCTGACCCTCCGGCCTCTGCTTTCTGAGTGTGTGCCACACTCACTCAGGTGTGGGCCACAGTGCTACTGTTTTTTTAAATATTTTATTTAAATTCTTTTGCCTTATTTATCTTTATTTTTTATGCTTATTAGTGTGTTGCCTACATGTATGTAAGTGTACCACATGCATGCAATGTTCATGGATGGCGGAAGAGAGCATCAGTATCCTGGAACTGGAGTTTGGATGGTTGTTGGCCACTGTGTTGGTGCTGGGATCTGCTCGTGAGTCCTCTATAAGAGCAAGTACTGGGGCTGGAGAGATGGCCTAGCGGTTAAGAGCGCCGACTGCTCTTACAGAGGACCCGGGTTCGATCCCCAGCACCCACATGGCGGCCGAGAACCATCTGAAACTCCAATTCCAGGAGAACTCCAGTTCCAGGGGAATCTGAGACCCTCTTCTGACCTCCGCGGTGTTGCACGACATGGGTGCACAGACCTGCATGCAGACAGTACATTCATACACATACGGAAATAAATATAATTAATAAAAAAAAATTAAAAAAAAAAAGCAAGTACTTTTTTTTTTAATCTTTTTTTAAATTTTTTATTTATTTCTGTATATGTATGAATGTACTGTCTGCATGCAAGTCTGTGCACCCGTGTCGTGCAATGCCGCGGAGGTCAGAAGAGGGTATCGGACTCCCCTGGAACTGGAGTTCTCCTCGAATTGGAGTTTCAGACGGTTCTCGGCCGCCATGTGGATGCTGGGGATCGAACCCGGGTCCTCTGTAAAAGCGGTTGGCGCTCTTAACCGCTAGGCCATCTCTCCAGCCCAAGAGCAAATACTTTTAACCACTTAGCCGTCTCTCCAGCCCTGTGATATTTTATTCATTTTTATTTTATGTGTATGAGTATTTTGCCTCATGTATGCACTACATGTGTTTCAGCATCTTCAGGGGCCAGAAGAGGGTGTCAAATTCCCTGGAACTAGAGTTACAGATAGTTATTCCTGCTCCGTGGGTGCTGAGAAGTGAACTCAAGTTCTCTGCAAGAGCTGCAAATGCTCTTAACCACTTAACAGCTCTCCAGCCACTTATTTTGTTGTTGTTGTTGTTGTTTGTTTGTTTTTGTTTTTAAATTCAATAATACTTGGGGTGGGGGCTATTTTTAAGTCAGTTCATATTGACCATATTAACCCTCCTTGTTACTGTAAAGTATTCCATTGAATGAAAAAGGACAGCTGGGCATGGTGGTACATGCCTTTAATGCCAGCACTCAAGAGACAGAGAGGCAGGAGGATCTCTGTGATATCAAGGCCAGCCTAGTCTAAATAAGCCAACTACTCAACAAGAAAACACTGTAACAAAACAAAACAAGTAATTTGAGGGTTGGAGACATGGCTCAATAGTTAAGAGCAGGTTTTACTCTTCTAGAGGACCCAGCACCCGTATCGGACAGCTCACAACTGCTTATAATTCCAGCTTTAGGGGAATCCAGTGCCTGTCTGACCTCTGGGAACACCTACCTGTGCCCCTCCACACACATATACATAATTAAAAATAATAAAAATAATTAATCTTTAAAAAGGTAATTAGGAGGGATGGAGAGATGGCTCAGCAGTTAAGAGCACTGGCTGTTCTTGCAGAAGACCCTGGTTCGAATCCCAGCACCCACATGATGGCTAACAACTGTCCATAGCTCCAGTTCCAGGGGATCTGATGCCCTCTTCTGTCTTCCTCTGACACTGCACAACTTGGGTGCATTTGTACACGTGCACATAAAATATAAATAAATAAATAAATAAATAAATAAATAAATAGAATATTTTTTTAAAACAGGTAATTAGAGGATCAGAGGTTAAAAGTACTTGTGTAGTCACGAGGACATCCATTCAGATCTCAGCACTCAGCTAATAAGCTGGCATGGTTTTGTGCATGCCCATAACTCCAGTTCTGTGGAGGGTGGAGGTAGAAGGATGTCTGGGGCTTGCTGGTTGCCAGTATAGCCAAAAACCCTGGAGTTCCAGGTTCAGGAAGAGACCCTGCCTCAAGGGAATATGGTAGCGAGCAATAGAGGATCAATTCCTAGACACGAACTTGCTAGGCCATGGGTATGAACATCTAGATGATGCTCTTGCCCACTTGCCCCTCACAGTAAAGTTGTGAGCAGCTTTTTACCATCTTCGTTGACTGTGCGTGTTGTCAAACCATCCTGATCTTTGCCAGTTTTATTGTTTTAAAGAATTTATTCCCTCTTCTGATTTGGAGCTGTGGGCCCCTCCTGGAAGTGGAGTGGAGGTCCCCTCCCAGGAACCAGAGTTGTGGTCCCTCCTGTGAACTGGAACTGTGGTCCCAGCATGCATGTGGCAGCTAACAGCCAATTCCAGGGACTCTGACACCCTCTTTTGGCCTCTGTGGGCACTGCATATGCACATAATGCACATAGAAATAATGCAGGCAAAGCACTCACACACGTAAAATCAAATAAATAAAATGTTTTTAAATGACTTATTTAAATGTGGATCCCCATAAGATCCACACACCAGTTGGTCAGGGTAGCTTTCTGTCTCTGTTACCTGCCCACCTGTGCACACTTTCCTCTTCTCTCCAGGCTGTTTGTCCTATAGAGCTTTACACCATCTGGATTTTGCTGGTTGTATTTTTGTGAGAGTCATTTAATATTGTTGTTTTTGCTGTTGCTTTTGTTTTTTAACTAGGGATTAAATCCAAGGCTTTGTGCATGTGAAGCAAGCACTCTAACACTGAGCTACATCCTTAGCCCTTGTTTTTTGGAACTGGGATTGAATTTAGGGCTTCACACATTCCAGGCAAGGGCTCTGCTGCTGAGCTACACTACAATCCTCATTTACTATTTATTTATTTATTCATTTTTTTTTTTTTTTTTTTTTT
>VZQC01005555.1:663600-719943 GCA_009823505.1 Rhizomys pruinosus
TGTCTGCATGCAGGTCTGTGCACCCGTGTCGTGCAATGCCGCGGAGGTCAGAAGAGGGTCTCGGATTCCCCTGGAACTGGAGTTCTCCTGGAATTGGAGTTACAGACGGTTCTTAGCCGCCATGTGGGTGCTGGGGATCGAACCCGGGTCCTCTGCAAGAGCGTCGGTGCTCTTAACCGCTAGGCTATCTCTCCAGCCCCTACTTTTTATTTTTCAACAGGGTCTCACTGAGTTGTCCAAGCTGAACTTGATCTCACTCTATGAGTCAAGAAACTCTTGAACTTTTCTTTTTTAATTTTAATTTTTCTTTTTTATTGTGTCTGTGTGCATGGTATACATGCTTGTGTGTGTGCGTGTGGGTGTCCACATGTGTGTACTCAGGCGCTCATGTACTCGTGTGCATGTGTTCATCCAAGGTCGATTTTGAGAATCTTCCTTGATGGATCTTCTACCTTATTCTTTTAGGGTGGGTCTCTCAATCAAACTCAGAAATTGAAGATATGGTTAGTCTCAGACCATCTTGTGCCTATTGGAACAGCATCTTGGAATACCTTTCAAGAATATGTATGGTTTGCCAAGATCACTCGGGTAATGGATTAGCTAGGAAGCCCTGTTATTTTTTCCACAGGAGGAATAACCTCTTCCCCTGCAGCTCTTCCTTTTACCCTTCCATTTTACACATGTGACTATAAATACATATGCAGACATGTACATGTCTATTACTTAATGTTTTGGAACTGCTTATAGAGTCAAACTCTAGGTAGCTGTGGCTCTGCCCCGAGTTACTGAACTCAGCATAGATGGCCCGTGGGGAGTTTAGTTTCCAAGGTAATTGCACTGCCCAGGTCTTCCTCGCTCTTGGGCTGCACACTTCACTGTGTATTGTCCAAAACTGCTTGGGTCCGTTACCACAACACCCTTTCAGGGTCCTGGAGGTTCTTCAGAAACTTTCCAAGTTAAGAATGCTAACATACACCTGGGATCACTGCTACCACCTCCCCTTGGTGCCCTTTGGCTGTCTTCTTTGGCAAGCCAAAGCGAACCTGTTGTATTTCTGCTTCACCATCTCCCATTGGCAGGCAGAGTAAATCTTCCAGGCCTGCTGGCCCCTGGCTGCTGGTGGCAGAGTCTGTGCCTCCACCCATGGAGTTGGAGCTGGGCCAATTCCACCTGAAGAAGGTTCTACCCAGTGCCCCAGGCATCTGAATTCATACCCGATTGAGAAGAGCCCCAGAGGAAGGAAGATACCCTGCTCTCAGCCCCTGCCCCTAGTCTACTCCTTCACCCCTTGCTCTGTGTGTTCAGGGGTCTATTTGTACTTTCTTTGATTTATTAGCATTTCCTTTAAATTAGAGATATCAGAGTAGATCCTGTTTTACTAACCTGGCATCCTAATTTCAAATTTAGGCATACAGTGCATTTATTCCTTTTTTCTATGCTTTTAACTAGATAATCACTTCTTTAAGTCTAGAGAATTTATTGAAAAACATGTGCTTGTCACATTTTACAATGTTTTAAATCCCCAAGTACCCCTTCTTTGGGGAGGGGTACACATGTATGTGTGTTTGTTGAGGCTATAGGTCATCCTTGGGTACTGTTCCTCAGTGGCCATCTACCTTGTTCTTTGGGACGGGGTATCTCACTGGGACCTGGAGCTCACGGATTAGGCTAGATTGGCTGGCCACCAAGCCCCAGAGATCTGCCTCTCTCCATCTGCCCGGCACTAAGACTACAAAGTCAAAGTCAAGGCCCAGCTTTTCTGGGGGATTGAACTTGGGTCCCTGTGTTTCTGGGTAAGCGTTTTGTGACTGAGCCATCTCCCTAGCCTCCATTGTTTTGTTTTTGAGACAATGTTCCTGTAATCTATGCTGGCCTTGAACTCTGTAGCTAAGGATGGTCTTGAACTTCTGATCCTCCTGCCTTTACCTCCTGAGTGCTGGGATTGCAACAGCGCTTCCTGGTTCCTAGTTCAGCACATATGGTTTTCGTCCCCTGGCTATTGTCACATTAAGGGACACCACACTCTAATTCTGTTTGTGAGGCTGAGAGCTTACTTATTTCAGCTGAACCTGTGTTAGCAGCTGCACCGGCTGCAACATGCGCCTGGTTGGAACCTGCAGTGTGGTGTCAGCACTGTTGATCTTGGTCTGTTGCCAGTGATGAAGACATCAAAGTAAAACAAGGCAACAAATCGTAGCTGGGTTCTTTTTGTTTGTTGTAGTTGTTCTTGTTTTAAATTTACTAGTTACTCTTGGTCTCTTTCTCTCTCTCTCTCTCTCTCTCTCTCTCTCTCTCTCTCTCTCTCTCTCTCTCTCTCTCTCTCTCTCTCTCCAGCTTTTCTAAGTGAAGTTGTCCCTTCTGAAGCCCCCTGATAGAAGGGCCAGCCTCCCTAGGAAGACTAGCTCTTAATTACTTTTATGTTTGTACACATGTGAAATTTTTTTGTCAGACAGATTCCTAAATGTGGAAATAGTTAAGAGAGTGAACTTTTTTTTCTTTTTGAGACAGGGTCTCCCTGTAGCCCCAGCTGTCCTGGAACTCACTCTGTAGACCAGGCTGACCTTGAACTCACAAAGATCCGCCTGCCTCTGCCTCCCAAGTGCTAGGATTAAAGGTGTGAGCCACCACGCCCTGCTGAGAGTGAACTTCTACAGGTTTAAAAACTATTGCCAAATTGTCTTCCAGAAAGAGGGTCCCCCTGTGCTCCTCTCCCATAGGTGAAAATGAAACCAACCACCTGGTTCAATGAAGTCTCTTGGGGTTGTTTGTATGAAGACAGACAAGCCAGAAAATTTACCTGCCATTTTCTAGTTAAGAAACTGATTCTTGGGGCCAGAGAGCTGGCTCTGGGGTTGAGAGTACTTCCTGCTCTGGCAGAGGACCTGGAGTTTGTCCCCAACACCCATATGGCCCTTGGCCATCCTTAATTCCAATTCCAGAGGATCCAACACCTTCTTCTGGCCTCCTCAAATACTAGGCATGTACATGACTCACATACATACATGTAGGCAGCTGTATAGCTCACACCTTTAATCCCAGCACTTGGGAGGCAGAGGAAGGTGGATCTGTGAGTTCTAGGCCATCTTGGCCTAAGAAATTGATTCTTTTTTTTTTTTTTTGGTATTTTTGAGACAGGGTCTCCCTTTAGTCCCAGCTATCCTGGAGCTTGCTCTGTAGACCAGGCTGGCCTCAAACTCACAGAGTTCCATCTGCCTCTGCCTCCCAAGTGCTAGGATTAAAGGCATGCGCCACCACACCCAGCAAGAAATCGATTCTTAAAGTAGCTATAAATTAACTGTTTTACCAATATTAAATGATTTATGAATATTATTTGAAAAGAACATTATTCTTTTTTTTTATTAAGGTTTTGTAGTTTCATAGCACAGTTCTCAGTCAAGTTTAGACCCCTTCCCCATCCATACCCCTCTGACCCCCTCCCAGACCTCTTGTATTTTAACATTCATGGTAAGACCTATTCAGTCAAACATTTGCACCCAGATGTCCTTAAGTGAAAAATTATCTACTCCAGTCTAGTCAGCCCATCTAAAGAGCGTAAGTAAGGTACACTCTCCCACAGCCAGTAGCAATCAGTCTTCAATATTTCTCAGTCTAGAGTTGGCCCACTACCCATTTCTCTTGTCCCCCTGTATCCCTATGTAATTGGATTGGCATGGGTTCTGTGCTTGATGCCACCATTGCCTAAAGTTCACACGTGCCAGCTTCTGGTGGCTTAAAATCCTCTGCTCCCTTGTGTTCCTGACCCTTACAGTTTTTCTACCTCCTCTTCCACAATGGTCCCTGAGCCATAGATGGGTGCAGTTCAATACAGGAGTCCTACACAGGGACACACACTCTGCAGTCTCTTATTCTCTAAAACTTGGCCAGTTGTGGCCTCCTGTGTGCATCATACTGTGTTGTATAAGTAAGCTTCCCTGGTGAGGGTTGAGGGATTCATTCATTTTCTCTCTACTGGCTCTACTTTGTTTATGAACCTTAGGTAGAGGTTCAACTGTAGATGTGTCACCCAGGACTGGGCATATATCAGTTGTATATTCTCTGGGTCTAACCAGTGGTGGAACTCTGCAGTGGCCTCCATCTTTTGCAATAAGAAGCTTTCTTCTTTTTTTGGTATTTTTGAGACAGGGTTTCCCTTTAGTTCCAGCTGTCCCGGAGCTCGCTCTGTAGACCAGGCTGGCCTTGAACTCACAGAGACCCACCTGCCTCCACCTCCCAAGTGCTGGAATTAAAGGCATGTGCCACCACACCCGGCATTAAAGATGGTTCTTTTTTTTTTTTTTTTTTTGGTCTTTTTGAGACAGGGTCTCCCTGTAGTCCCAGCTGTCCTGGAATTCACTCTGTAGACCAGGCTGGCCTTGAACTCACTAAGATCCGCCTGCCTCTGCCTCCCAAGTGCTAGGATTAAAGGCGTGTGCCACCACGCCCTGCTAAAAGATGGTTCTTAACCACCATGTGAATGCTGGGAATCGAACCCAGGTCCTTTGTAAGAGCAGTCAGTGTTCTTAACCACTGAGCCATCTCTCCAGCCCTGAAGCTTTCTTGATACACAGTATGCTTGTCTGTAAATATAAGGATCCATGTTTAGCTTATGGTAAGAAATTTCATTTGTCTAGAGATAGGACAGAGCTGAGGTTTTCTCTAGGATCTATTACCTCTCCACCCATGTGTATTTGGCTGTGTTAACAGTGCCACCCATCAGTTCACTCCCATTGAGTGGGCTTTAAATCCAATTAGGTAGTTGTTGATTACCGCCCACCCCCATAACAGTGCCTCACTGCACAGTCAGGGGTAGCTTGCTGTGCCAATGGCTTGCATCCCTTTAAGGCTGGGTTGGATCACTGATTGATCTCCCTTAGCAGTTTGCATATTATCATCTACATGAAAGTTAAGGGTCAAATTTCATTGTTCTACAGGTGGAGATCCAGTTTTGCCAGCACCATTTGTTGAAGATGTTATCTTTCCTCCACTGTGTGCTCTTGGCACCTTTGTGAAATATAAGGTGGCTGAAATTGCATCACGTTTGAGACTTCTATTGTATTCCATTGATCTATTTGTCTATTTTTGTGCCAGTACCATGTGAGTTTTATGACTATAGCTCTGTAATATAATCTGAGATCTGGTATGGTGTTTTTCCCCCCAGAGTTGATCTTTTTGCCCAAGATTGCTCCAGGTATCTGGGATCTTCTGTGCTTCATTATGAATTTTAGGATTTTTTTTTTTCTAGATCTGTGAAAAATGTCATGGGTATTTTGATTGGCATTGCATTGAATCTATAAATTGCTTTTGGTAAGCTGGCCGTTTTCACAATATTGATTCTACAGTCTATGAACATGGTAGGTCTCTCCACTCCTAGTGTCTTCCTCCATCTCTTTAATGTTTTGAAATTTTCGTTGTAGAGATCTTTAATGTCTTTGATTAGGTTTATTCCTAAATATTTTATTTTGGGGAGAGTGATTGTGAATGGGAGGATTTCCTTGAATGCTTTTTCTGCTTGTTCTTAGTATATAGAAAGGCTTCTGATTTCTATAAGTCGATTTTGTAACCTGCCACTTTACTGAAAGTATTAATTATTTCTAGTGGAATTTTTTGGATCTCTTATGTACAACATCATATCATCTGCAAATAGAGCTACTTTGACCTTTTCTTTTTCAATTAGTACTCCTTTAATTTCCTTCCCTTGTCTTATTGCTCTTGCAAGAGTTTCAAGTACTATAATGAAAGAGAAGAGATAGTGGACAGCCGTGTCTCATTCCAGTTTTTCTCCATTTAGAATAGTGTTGACTATGGGGTTTTTATATGTAGCTTTAATTATGTTGAGATATGTTTCCTCCACACCAATTTCTTCTAGGACTTTTAACATGAATACATGTTGGATTTTGTCACAGACCTTTTCTGTATCTATTGAGATCACTCTGTGGTTTTTGTCTTTAAGTCCATTTATATGTGTTTTTTTTTTTTACATTTATTGACTCATGTATATTGAACCACTCCTGCATCTCTTTTTTATTTGTTTGTTTGTTTTTTGTCTTTTTTTGAGACAGGGTCTCCCTGTAGCCCCAGCTGTCCTGGAATTCACTCTGTAGACCAGGCTGGCCTTGAACTCACAAAGATCCGCCTGTCTCTGCCTCCCAAGTGCTAGGATTAAAGGCGTGCGCCACCACGCCCGGCTATTCCTGCATCTCTTGATCATGGTGGATGATATTTTTGATGTGTGTCTGTATGCAGTTTGCCCAGTATTTTATAGAGTATCTTTGCATCTGTTTTCATTAAGGATATGGGTCTATAGTTTTCTCATTATTATTGTTGTTATTTTTATTTTTATTATTTCATTTTTTATGTGTATGAGTGTATTGCTTGCATGTGTGTAAGTGCACTCGTGTTGTACAATGCCCTTGGAGGAGGGTGTTGGATCCCCTGGTACTGGAGTTACAGACAGTTGTTAGCTGCCATGTGGATGCTGGGAATCGAACCTAAGTCCTCTGCAAGAGCAGTAAGTGCTTTTAACCCCTTGGCCATCTCCTCAGCCCTAAATTAAATTCTTAATATTGAATGTTTTATTACACAATCAAATATTTAAATTGTGATTTCCTGTGTTTGTTTTAAAGATCTATCATTAATCTTTATGTATGTCTGTGTGAGTGTATGCCATATGTACACAGGTGCCCATGGAGGCCAGAGAGAGGTCAGATTCCCTGAAGTTGCCTGATGGGGTGCTGGGAACTGAACTCTGCAAGAGTACTAAGCACTCTTAACCACTGAGCCATCTCCTAGCCCAAATTATTTCTGGAATTTTCTTTTCTTTTTTTTCTTTTGGTTTTTGGTTTTTGGTTGAGACATGGTCTTCTTATATAGCTGGCCTGGAACTTGATAGGCCAGACTAGCCTTAAACTCACAGAGTTCTACCTGCCTCTTTTTCTTGAATGTTGGTTTTAAAGACATATACCACCACACCTGGCATTTCTGGAATTTTCTATGTAATATTTTTGGACCATATTAGCTGTGTACAATTGAAACAATGGAGAGTGGAGCTGCATATGAAGAGGAACTGCCCAAGTTACTGAACCACAATGGTCTCCCTGATGTTCTGTTACCCTACTGTTAATACTAGTGTAGTATATATCTTTTTGCATAGTTTTTCTATAGTTATAATTTGTTCTTTACTGATAGAATCCTAAAGATAGATGTATAAGAAAAACGTTGAATCATTTTTTCAGAAACGCTGATTTATATATTCTGTAATAATTGAGTGACATTTTTAAATTATTTATTTGTAGGAGTGTTGGTCTGCATATATGTAAGTGCACCCAAGTCATGCAATTCTCCTGGAGGTAAGAAGAGGGTATCAGGTCCTCTGGAACTGGAATTAAGGACAGTTGTTAGCCACCATGTGGGTGCTAACCAGGTCCTCTGCAAGAGCAACCAGTACTCTTAACCGCTGAGCCATCTCTCCAGCTCCTGATTTTTTTTTTTCTTTTTTTTGTAAGACAGGGTCTCACATATCCCTGGCCTTCATTCAACTAACTATGCAGCCAACCTTAGACTTCTGATTCTCCTACCTCTACATCCTGAGTAAGAGATTCAGGCATATGCTTCCATGAGTTTAAATGTTCAGTATTTCACTCTTTTTAGACTGGAACCTTACTTTCTAGGAATGATGAGCCTGAAGGAGGAGGGTTCCAGCTGAGCAGGTGTTCTGACTTAGCAAGAGAAAGCTTTATTAACACGGATTGTATTATCAGCTTCATCTTCAAAGTGCACATGACTCAATTTTATCGACTCAATGACATGAGGACCAGGGACTCCATTTTGACCCTGTTTCATATATTGCCTACTTTGTGGAGTGCCTTGATCATTAACTGATAATTGTAGTCAATGTAATTTTTAGAAAAGATGCTTCAGTGACCAATTACTTTTTTATTTATTTTTTATTTTTTTAAATTTAATTTATTTTTGTATGTGTACGAATGTACTGTGTGCATGCAGGTTTGTGCACCCGTGTCGTGCAATGCCACGGAGATCAGAAGAGGGTGTCGGATTCCCCTGGAACTGGAGTTCTCCCGGAATTGGAGTTTCAGATGGTTCTCAGCCGCCATGTGGGTGCTGGGGCTCGAACCCGGGTCCTCTGCAAGAGCGGTCGGCGCTCTCAACCGCTAGGCCATCTCTCCAGCCCGACCAATTACTTTTTTAAAACTTCTTTTTTTCTTTTTTTTTATTATTTTTTTTATTTTATTTTTCTCTATGTATATGAATGTACTGTCTGCATGCAGGTCTCTGCACCCGTGTCATGCAATGCTGCAGAGGTCAGAAGAGGGCGTCGGATTCCCTTGGAACTGGAGTTCTCTTGGAATTGGAGTTCTCCTGGAATTGGAGTTTCAGACAGTTCTCAGCCGCCATGTGGGTGCTGGGGATTGAACCCGGGTCCTCTGCAAGAGCAGTCGGCGCTCTTAACTGCTAGGCCATCTCTCCAGCCCAAAACTTCTCTTTTTCTTTACCCACCTTGGTCTCAAACTTGTGATTCTCTTGTCAAGTCTCCCAAGTGTACCAGATGTACATTCCTGTGTTGTAGTCAGAAACAACAAAAAAAGTGAAGTTGTGATTGTATGTAAGGAAATAAAAAGCAGAAAGGGAGCTGAAAAAGTGACCTTCTGGGGCTGGAGAGATGGCTCAGCAGTTAAGAGCACAACTGCTCTTGCAGAGGACCTGGGTTCAATTTCCCAGCACTCAGTGGTGGCTAAGAACCATCTTTAACCCAGGCGTGGTGGCACACACTTTTAATCCCATCACTTGGGAGGCAGAGGCAGGCGGATCTCTGTGAGTTCAAGGCTAGCGTGGTCTACAAAGTGAGTTCCAGGCCAGCTGGGGCAATAGGGAGACCCTGTCTCAAAAAGACAAAAAAAAAAAAAAAAANNAAAAAAAAAAAAAAAAAAAAAAAAAAAAAAAAGTGACCTTCTATGGAGCAAGCAGTTTTACTAGAGAATAAACCTGAGAGGGCACACCCCACCCCTACCCCACCCCTACCGCACCCCTACTCCACCCCTAGGCCTCCCTCACAGACTCGGAGATTTTATATTTTTCTCCCTTGGGGAGGGAGGAGGGGTTGGGGGTCATCTTGGGCAGACGCAGGGTGGGGTTCTCCCCAAGAGGAAGGTCAGTCGCTCCAGTCCAGGAGTGCCTATAATTGGGACTGAGTCAAATTAGAGGACCCAGTTTGTGTGTGTGTGAGACATGAGCTTCTGGGAAAGCCTGGAAGTCAGCCAGAGAGTAGTAATCATGAGAGAAGCATTCAGGACCGATGATTTCTTCAATAGACGCATGTAACTTGGTAGTGTGAGTCCCCTCTAATCCTACCTCACAACATAACTAAGGAATCTAGGACACATTTGCCCATTTCCCCTCTACCATTTTAAAAATACAGTGATGTTCATCCTTCGTAACAATAAACGAAATGTAAAGTAAAGTAAAATGAGCTTTCTCTCCCCATTGATGAAGTTCTCGGTGATAATTTCATCCTTTCACTGATGAAGATCTCAAAATGTCAAAGGAACCTGATTGCCTGGCTGTGCTATGGCTGCATAGGGACTAGGCATGTCATCAGAATGTGCTGAACCATCCTCTCCTTGGGAACAACTTGTTAGCTATTAACCAGGTTTGATATGTGTTTCCTGTTGACTTTAGAAAGCGTGCATTTTCCTGTTGATGGCTGTTTTATAATGTTGTTGGGCATGGTGCTGGCTGGCAGCAGTGTGATTTGAGCAATTACAGACTCCTGCTGTCTCATGAAGCTTAGTGAAGTCAAATCCAAGTGGGCTTGCATACAGAACAGTTCCAGGGGGCAGTGTGGGTCTAGGCAGTTCTTTCACAGCATAAGATACACTTCTAGGGAGGGAAGATTTCTGCCATGACCTCTCCCAAGGCACCTAGGTCCCGGCACACACTCGGAAGGCAGTTTCTGGTAACTCCTTCCTTTCCTATGCTTCCAAGGAGATCAGCAGTGAGATTCTCCCTATGAAATATTCATAAAACTCAATTGACCATAAAACACTTTGTAAATGTAAGCGCTGTAAGTGATCTGAATTATATCAGCTGCTTTTTGAGCAATGGGGGAAGAAAGGAAGAAGAATTTAAAGGACTGTCATCAAGTGCACCTACCTTGCTATTTTCAAACCATAATAAATCGGCGATGGATCTGTACTTTGTAATTTCTGAAATGACTAATACTTGGGTTGTTTTTCAGTGTTGAAAGTGTGGCCTCATAAATCAGTCAGTATCACAGTTGGGTCTTGTTGCTTTGTTTGTAAATCAGCATGTTTAGTTTATTCTGTACTCACTTAGTATCTAGGTCTAAGATCCTGGGACTCCATTTTTTTTTTTTTTTTTATCTTTTGAGACAGGGTCTCCCTGTAGCCCCAGCTGTCCTGGAACTCACTCTGTGAGTTCCACGTCTGGCCAGGGACTCCATTCTTTTTTTTTTTTTTTTTTTTTTTGTTTTTGCTATTATGAATTTATTTATTTAGTAAGTTGTACAAACTCACCGTGTGTCTGAGGGCCCTGCACGTTTGACCCTCTTGCCTAGACCGCCGGGTGCTGGGATGATGGACTTTTACCACCATAACCAGGGTTGATCTCTTTTTGTTTGTTTCTTATGGGGCATTTGTGTTATGTCTTTTATTTTTGAAAATTCTAAACATATACAATGTTTCATCATGACAATCCCCCTCCCCCATTACTAAGGGCTTTTTCAAAGCCCACCTTCACTGAGATGAACCCAAGTCATGGGAAAAGTGCTCACCTGCATCAGATGTAGCTGCAGATGCAGGGGACTCCATTCTTCTTTTAAACTTTTTTAAAATATTTATTTATTTGCTATGTGTATGAATGTACTGTCTGCATGCAGGTTTGTGCACCCTTGTCGTGCAATGCCGTGGAGGTCAGAAGAGGGTGTCGGATTCCCCTGGGACTGGAGTCAAAGATGGTTCTCAGCCGCCATGTGTGTGCTGGGGATCGAACCCGGGTCCTCTGCAAGAGCAGTCAGCGCTCTTAACCGCTAGGCCATCTCTCCAGCCCAGGGGACTCCATTCTTAAGGTGGACCCCTTCACATCCCTGCACTCCTCCCAGAAGCCAGGCTGGCTTCTTCCAGCTGTCCCCTAAGCAGCCTCCACACCGGCTCTGTAGGAGAGGCCCCTGACCAGTGATAGAGGTTTTCCTTGTTAGAAGTTGACCCCTGCTTATGCAGATGCTGTCTCCACACAGTCATCAGATTCTTCTGCTGTCTGGAGCCCCTGAATAAATCTTCTCTTTGTATCCTTCATAGACTGAGGATCCTCCCTGCTTCGAACTAATTTCTCTGTCACAGGGCAGGACCCCTAGAATTTTCATCCGCTTGGCTCAGCTCCTCTGTGGAGAGCACTTCTGATAGTGAGCCCTAAAATCCTTACTTTAGATAATCTACTGCCATTCACAGCACACTGTCGGCGCAAACTAACATAGAAACAAACTCAGGAGTGGTGGCTTTTTGAGTTGATCAAGTGAGAGATGGAGCATCCATTTCTCTGAAATTCTCTCTCTCTCTCTCTGTCTTCTTTTTCCTCTCTTTTGAAAGTCCAAATGTGTCCATGGCTGTTATCTAAAGCAAGTATCTCTGTCAGTGTAGTGTCTTGGACAGTTTGCAAAGCCTGCCTGTAGTCGCCAATGCATTCCCCCAGGCTCTGCCGTGAGAAGCAGGGGCAAAGCCCTGCCAAGGAGTTTGCCAGATGCATTCTGGCAGCCGCAGAGCCAGAAGGGGCAACAAAACTCAGGCCTGGTTGCCAGACTTGGTGGAGAGCTGCTGGTTTAGGTTTGGGCATTGACATGTAAATATCAGAGCCCGCCACCCCCTCCCCATCTATGCACCCTCCAGCCGGTGCATAGATCCCGCCAGGGCTGCGTCTCGCCTTTGTGCTCCGAGCCCTACTACCTCTCAGGCCGGTTGGTGAGTATGCTACCAGTCTGCTCCAGTCTGTGCCCAGACCTAAGGTTCTCCCAGCCCGGAGGGAGTTGGGGAGGTGGGGGAATGATGGGGGGGTACAAGTGGTGTCTTGCGAGTGCCCTTTCCTAGACGTGGACAGGGGCCCTTGACAGGGCTTGAAGTGAAAATGAATTCTATTAGGTAATTATTCTTTTTGTTGTAGAGAGAAACATATTTGCATACAGGTTTTGCAAAAGAAGGCTGCATGCCTGGTTAAAAGTACTTTTTGGAATTTACCTGAAATTTCTAAATGATCATTGTATTTGGGGACATTATTTCTTTTCTTTCTTTGGGGGAAGAGAGGGGGTACTGAAGGTGGAATCCAGGGAGGGGGTACTGAGGGTAAAATCCAGGGAGGGGGTACTGAGGGTGGGATCCAGGGAGGGGGTACTGAGGGTGGGATCCAGGGAGGGGGTACTGAGGGTGGGATCCAGGGCTTGCTGGACAAGCTCTCTACCATCCTTTTCCCTTCTTCCTTTCCCCTTGGGGCATTGTTCTTTCTGCTTTTCTTCTCTACCCTCCTCACAGAGGGGGTGGGGGGAGTTGTCTCACTTTGTAGCTCTGGCTGGCCTCAGTTTCCAAGTTCTGCCTCAGCCTCTGGAGTGCTGGAACCGAAGGCCTGTGCCCCCATCCCGGTTGGTACCCGGCCTCCTGTTACTGTGCTGCTCTGCTGATCCTCTGAAGCCTTCCTCACTTTCTCTCCTCTGTGTTTCTAATGTTGTAAAGTGTGTACTGATTGATGGTAAGTTGTGTGCACTGGTAAAATGACTAACTCTTGAAAGGTGGGTCAGTGTTGGGAAGTCAGAGTGAAGGAAAATTATACACCATTAAAAAAGCACAAATAAGCCAGGCGTGGTGGCGCACGCCTTTAATCCTAGTACTTGGGAGGCAGAGGCAGGCGGATCTTTGTGAGTTCAAGGCCAGCCTGGTTTACAATGTGAGTGCCAGGACAGCTGGGGCTACAGGGAGACCCTGTCTCGAAAAAGACCAAAAAAAAAAGCACAAATAAAGCACAATAAACAATGGGTGTGCTGAAAAACTTTTTTTGTAGACGTATGTATATGTATATGTGTTCATGTAGGTGTGTGCAAATGTTTGTGCCTGTGTGCTGACAAGAGGCCAATGTGTTTCAGGTGTCTTCCTCTGTTGTGCTCCACCTTAGCTTTTGGCCCAGGGTCTCTCACTGCACTTAGCGCTCACCATTGTGTCTAGCAAGCCCCAGCCAGCTTCCTGTCTCTGTCACTAAGCATTAAGGTTACAGGCACAGGCTGCTTTGCCAGGCTTTATGTAGGTGCTAGGTGTTAGGTTGTGGTGCACACCCCTGAAGGGACTGAACTTAGGTCATTAGGAGGGAGGCTCGTGCCACAGGCACTTGAGTGACTGAACCATCTCCCCAGCCCCATGGAAATGCTGAAATTTAAAAAATAATCTTTACTTCTGAAACATCAACACAGGAATTGTAAATACATGGTGCTCTTATCATGTGGTGGGAGGTATGTGTCAGTGCCTTGGTTGGGTCTGATATTGCTACCTGTCCTTTAAGAACTAGGAAGATAGTGTTTAAAATATAAATTTAGGCCGGGCGTGGTGGCGCACGCCTTTAATTCTAGCATTTGGGAGGTAGAGGCAGGCGGATCTTTGTGAGTTCAAGGCCAGCCTGGTCTACAGAGTGAGTTCCAGGACAGCTGGGACTACAGGGAGACCCTGTCTCAAAGAGACCAAAAAAAAATATATAAATTTAGAGTTCACATTCAGAATGTTGAGCATTGCACTGAGAGAGTTTTGATTATTTATTTATTATTTGTTGTGCTGGAGATTAAACCTAGTGCCTGATGTATGGTAGGCAAATACTCTTTTTTTTGGTAAATACTCTTTTTTTTAAATTTTATTTATTTCTGTATGTGTATGAATGTACTGTCTGCATGCAAGTCTGTGCACCCGTGTCGTGCAATGCCGCGGAGGTCAGAAGTGGGTGTCGGATTCCCCTGGAGCTGGAGTTCTCCTGGAATTGGAGTTTCAGACGGTTCTCAGCCGTCATGTGGGTGCTGGGGATCGAACCAGGGTACTCTGCAAGAGCGGTCGGCGCTCTTAACCGCTAGGCCATCTCTCCAGCCCCGGTAAATACTCTTTTTTTTTTTTTTTTTTTTTTTTGAGACAGGGTCTCCCTGTAGCCCCNCGGTTCTCAAGCCATCAAATAGGTATGGGGCTGGGATCGAAACCCAGGGTAATACGCTCTGCAGAGCGGGGCCCGGCGCTCATTACCGCTAGGCCAATGCTCGACTCAAGCCCTCTTCCGGTAATCACTCTCTTTTTTTTTTTTTTTTTTTGTTTTTTAATTTTTTTTTTTTGTGTTTTTTGTTTTGTCCTTTTATTTGAGTCAACAGAGTTGCGCCCCTGTTTAGCCCCAAGCCCTTGTGCCTTGGGAACTCACCCTCTGTAGACCAAGGCTAGCCTTGAACTCCACAAAGATCCGCCTGCCTCCTGCCTCCCAAGCTTAAAAATTTAAAAGGCCGTGAGCCACCCCGCCCCGGTCTCTTCGGTGTAAATATCTTTACAAATCAGTGAGTTACAACACCCCTAGCTCCAGCAGAATCTGGTGGAATTTTTTTTTTGTCTTTTTAATATTTTATTTTTGTCTTTAAATATGGAAACAGTCTTTTTTTCAAAAACACTCAAACGAATTTGGCGTGTCATCCCCTTAGCGCAAAGGGGCCAATGGTGTAAGCTTTTCCTCTGTATCGTTCCAAATTTTTAGTATATCATTGTGCGTGTGGCCGGCCGGGCGTGTGCTCTGGCCAGAAGGCGAGCACAGAATCTTCTGATTTTTTTTCCCCAAAAACCAAATCTGGCAGTCAGGTGGTGGATGGATGGTCATCTCTTATTCTAGCACTCAGAACTACTAAGGAATCAAGGTGGAGAGTTCTTTTGAATGACTTTGTCATTCAAAAGAAAAAGGAAGAAAGAAAAAATCTTTAAAGTTTGGATAAAAAGCTGCCGCAATATAGACTCCTTTTTTGTGTGGCGCTTTTTATATAGCGACTACCAGGTGCTTTTTTAAAAGAAATGTTTATTGGTTACAGAGAAACTGAAAAAGTTGCCCCTCACAATTTCTCATTCCCTTTCCTCTCTCTTTCTCCTCCTTCCCTGTCGACCTCCCCTGCCCTCTACCCTCCCCCCGCCTCCCACTCCTCTTCCGCTCCACCCTCACCTGCACTCCACTGCCTCCTCCGTGCTCCCCTGCCTCCACTCCACTCCCTCCTATTCCCTCCTCACCCTTCCTCCCTCCCTTCCCTCCTCCCTGTCCCATCCCCTCCTCCCCCTCCTCCCTTCCCCTAAAACCACCATCCCTGCCCCTCTCTGTCTCCCTGCCCTCCTCCGCCCTCCTCCCCATCCCCCTCCCTCCCCCCTGCCTCTCTGTACCGCCCCTCCTTGCCTCCCTCTGTCTCTCTTCCCTCCCTCCTCCATCCTTCCACTTTTCCCTTCTCGATCTTTTTCTGCCTCCTCTGTCCTCCCTGTCCTCCCTCCCGATCCCTCCCCTCCCCTGCCCCTCTCTTGGTCTCCCCGCCCGCACCTTCCTCTCAGCTCCCATCCCTCCCATCCCTCCTCCCTCCTCCCTCCTCCCTCCTCCCTGCTTCCCTCTTCCCCCTCCTTTTATGTGAGTAGACATAGCTTGCAGTAGATTTCTTACACGGTACATCTTTTTTTTTTTTTATTAATTTTATTTATTTCTGTATGTGTATGAATGTACTGTCTGCATGCAAGTCTGTGCACCCGTGTCGTGCAATGCCGCGGAGTTCAGCGGTACATCTTTAAGCCTTGACTATTCAGACATTGTTTTCCTCTTTTAGAGTAATTATACTAATAAAACTCTATGCTTGCCTACCATCATGAGACTGGGAAAAAGCTCAAGCAGTCCTCCACCCAGAAGCCAGAAAGGCTGCTATTAACTGTGAAGTATCTTTTTAAAGATAAATATAGATAGCATTTGGCAATCATGAGCATCGTTCGCGGAGTTTGGTATGGGGAGGAGAGCAACAAACTGTTCTGAAATATGGACTCCGTCGCTAGCTACCTAGATGACCCTAGAAAAATGACTCTGGCCCTAGTAATGACCCACTGGCTCTCAATCGGAACCTTTTAAAAACTCAACATTTTGGGTTGTGACAACATGTGGGAGCCCTAATGCTTGTGGACTCTGGATGCTAGGCATCTTGGAATACTGCGAGCTGCCCTGCTCAGCTTAGTGAGGAACCATTCACTCCAATTACCAGTGGCACCTCCACTGAGAAACACGAGGCCAGTTGATCACTGAGGTTCTTCTGGCTGCGTTTTTCTGAAGTTCATTAGTGGAGCAGGGCAAGTGTCCAAAACAATATGAAGCTGGTGGGCTTGGCGTCTGCATCTTGCACTTAGTTTAATTACCATGCTGTTGAGAGCGAAGTCAGATCAGGTCACAACAATGCCATTTGGATGGCTTTGGATTTTCCTTTGTGACATTCTTTCCTCAAAGGGAAGCAGTTGGGTTCACTGTGGCCACTTCTGCTCTGTCAGGGCCTGGTCTTTCTGTTGCAGATAAAGGGCAGCTGTGTCTCCAGACCCCCTCCCCACTGCCACTCCCTGTCACATATGTTCAGAATAGGGTCATTGTGGAGGCTTGGTGCTGCCCTGCAAATCCACCCGCTTGTTACCAGAGGCCAGGGTAGACAAAAGGTTCAGACAACCCTGGCTGACAGAGGGGACTAGTCCCGGAAGAAAGATTCCAGGGGAGCCGGGCGTGGTGGCGCACGCCTTTTGTCCTAGCACTCAGGAGGCAGAGGCAGGAGGATTTTTGTGAGTTCAAGGCCAGCCTGGTCTACAGAGTGAGTTCCAGGACAGCTGGGGCTGCAGGGAGACCTGTCTCGAAAAGACCAAAAAAAAAAAAAAAAAATTCCTGGGGAATTTGAATTCTTAGATAAGGTAGTTTAATGAAGCTGCTTTTTAATAGACAATTGTGATGCTATATATACTGTTGACTCAGGATCTAGACTCACCTATGAGACAAGTCTTTGGGCATGCTCGTGTGGGATTATCTAGATTGGGTTAAGTGAGGTAGGAAGATAAACCTTAATTATAGTCAGCACCATTCCGTGGACTAGGGGTTCTGAATAAAAAGGAAACTCTGAGCTGGGCACCAGTGTTCATTGTTCCCTGATTCCCAACTGCACACAGTGTGATTGGATACTTCAGGCTCCTGCAGCCATGGCTTCTCTGCTTTCATGTACCTTCAGACTGTGAACAAAACGAATCCTTCCATAAGTTGCTTTGGCTGGGTATTTTGTCACAATAGTGAGCCAAGTACTAATGCCATAGGGAGGTGCTAGCAGGCAGGGGAGCAAAACACAGGAAACAAGTGTCTGTCAGGATGGTTCTTGTAAAAGGTAACAGAGAGGAGAGTTACCAACCCCCACCAGAAACTTGCTGTGATTTGGTCATGTAAGTAATTTTTTTTTTTGTAAGTAAATCTTATTAATTGTAGGGAAATTGGGGCTGCACAGATAGCCCAGCAGTTAAAAGCACTGGCTACTCTTGCAGAGAACTCAAGTTTGGTTCCCAGCACCCACATGGTGGCTAATAGCTGTCCATAACTCCAGTTCTAGAGGAATCTGAGCCCCTCTTCTGAGCTCTACGGGCATTGTACAACTGAGTGCACTTACACACATGCAGGCAATATACTCATAAAACAAAAATAAAAATTTAATTGCAGGGTAGTATACCAGGAACATATTTTAATTGGTGTGCTGTTTTTTAATTACAAAAGTGATTTAATGGGGCTGGAGAGATGGCTCAGCAGTTAAGAGTGCCAACTGCTGCCGGGTGTGGTGGCGCACGCCTTTAATCCTAGCACTCAGGAGGCAGAGGCAGGCGGATCTTTGTGAGTTCAAGGCCAGCCTGGTCTATAGAGTGAGTTCCAGGATAGCTGGGACTACAGGGAGACCCTGTCTCGAAAAGACCAAAAAAAAAAAAAAAAAGAGTGCCAACTGCTCTTGCAGAGGACCCAGGTTCAATTCCCTGCACCCACATGGTGGCTAAGAACCATCTTTAACTCCACTTCCAGGGGAATCCGACACCCTCTTCTGACCTCTGCGGCATTGCATGACACAGGTGCACCAATCTACATGCAGACAGTACACTCATACACATAAAAAATAATAAATAAATAAAAAGAAAGTCTTTAAAAAATAAAAATAAATAAAATGATTTAACTAATGAATACAAAAAATTACCAGTGCTAGTAATAACTATATTTTGACACATATCTTGTCAATCTTTTAAAAGTTTTACAGAAGTGGACTGATAGCATATGATGTTTTATTATCTGCTGTGTTCATTTACTAATGTCTCATGTGCATACGTGTCTCTTTGACATAAATATTATGTGATTTTACATGCTGTTAGTGTATGCTGCCATCAGAATATCATAGATGAGGTGGCTTAAGCAATCAGCAACCTATTTCTCAAAGTTCTAGAATTGGGCAAGTCCAAGATCAGGGGCCAGCACTGGGGTGGGGGGAGCTCCTGGGGGGGGCTTCTCACTGGCTCACACCTCCTTTCTGTATCTTTACATTCTGAGGACGGCGAGAGGAAATGAGTTTGGTTTTATCTTTTCTTGGAAAGTCACTAATCTCATGAAAGCTCTACATCACAACCAGATGATCTTCCGAACACATCATCTTCAAATACCATCATACTGTGGATTAGGGTTTCAATATATGAGTTTGAGGGGGACACAGACATTCGGTCTACACTAACTCTTGATGATTAGATTCTCTGGGTTTATACTTCCATCCTGCCATTTACTAGCTGAGCAGATTACTTAATGGCTTTGTGTCTCAGTTCACTCACCTGTAAGTTGAGTGGAATGCTAACAGAAATCACATTAGTGTGTTTTGAATTATATTGTTTGTGGGTGTTAAAGATTCCTGTGGAGATTAAAAGACAACTTTGTGGAGTTGATCTTCTCCTTCCACCTTTACATGGGTTCTGGGAATTTTGGGTTGTTAGGCTTACATTTACATTGTTGGGTGGCAAGTACCTTTACTAACTAAGCCATGTCACCTGCCTGCACATCAGTGTGTTTTGAGAAATAAATGAGATAATAGATGTGGATGCCTTAGCATAGAGCCTTCTCTAAAATTAGCATAGCACTTAGGAGGCTGGAAACATGGCTCAGTGGGTAAGAACACTGCCTGCTCTTGTCTGGGACCTGGGTTCAGCTCCCAGCACTCATGTGGCAGCTAACAACCATCTGTAACTCCAGTTCTAAGGGATGAGACACCTCTTCTGACCACCATAGGCATTGCATGACATGGGTGCACTTGCATATATGCAGGCAAGGCAAAATACTCAAACACAAAATAAAAATAAATAATAGAGTTAGCACGTGATACTGTGAGGTATTGTCTTGTCAACGTCAGCATGCTGATGTGATTGTACAGTCTCGCTCACCCACTTCTGGGTATGCTTACAATGATATCCAGGCCAGAGAGCCAAGCTTTGAAGATTTGGGTGCACTTTGTCACATTTCCTTACAGGAAGCTGGTCTCAGCACCATTAGAATAAAGCTTGGCTTCCTTTTAATGTGCACTAGACTTCCCCTGGTGTATGCATTCATTAGTAGTGTTCTGGGGCAAATGTAATTGAGTAAGTAGATGTTACAAAACAAATTATACACATACAGCATATAAAAAACAAAAGTTGGGGCTGGAGAAATTGCTCAGTGGTTAAGAGCACTGGCTGCTCTTGCAGAGGACTCAAGTTTGGGTACCAACAGCCACCTAGCAGCTAATAACCATCCACAACTGCAGTTCCAAGGGATCCATTGCCCTCTTCTTGCATCCATGGGCATTGCATGACATGAGTTACGTACATTGAGGCAAAACACTCATACACAAGAAGTAAAAATAAATACATTTTAAAAATTTAAACATTTAAAAAAGTGGCCCATGTAGCACTTCGTTGTCAGCTCCCCTTCGTCAAATCATGTGGCTGCCTAGTGCACACACTCATACCCAACCCAGTTCACTTTCTGGACACAATCCAGGGAAAAAATTGTCTTCAGCAACATAACAGGAAAACTATGTGAAATTAGCTAAATTATAAAATGAGAAGTTAGCCCCTTTATTTTGTGTAAAAATTATATATATATATATATATATATATATATATACAAATATAATATCATGAAGAAGGCTGCAGGCTCCTTGTATGGCAAGGCATGCTGCCATGTGCTAGATGGGGAGTCAGTTTTCACCCAGTGTCTCTACTGGGTGGCTGAGACCTCTCTTACACTGAGCACTGCTCAGCCTAGCCTAGCCTTCAGCTCTGTCCAGTGCAGTGTTGACTCAAGAAGCTTTGTTCTCAGCCTATCTGGGAGCATTTGCTGACAACCACAAATGCAAACATGAGCATTCAAAGCACATGACAGTGCATGTAGGAGGAAGGCACTCACATGGTTCAGAGTCTGTTCATTCTGTTACACCCCCATTAGTCACTTTCCACATCTCTAACAATACATCTTAGGACTTCAGAGCCATACTTGGGAAAGACTGACTTGGTTTGCAGACACTGTCCAAGGTACTTTGGGTAATTATTAACATTCCCCAAAGAAATATACCCGATATTCTTATTATGTTTGAGTTGAATCCTCGATTTGATTTTGCTTTCAATTTTACCATGTTCCACCATAATGAATACATTTTACATAGTGGCTTAGTATTATACACACACATGTAAATGTATGAGTGAGACAAGTGTTTCCCAATATCCAGTGCATGTTGGTTTCTTCTGTATCATAATTTCATTCTTTTTTTTCTTTAAAAAAATTTTTTTTTTATTTATTTCTGTATGTGTATGAATGTACTGTCTGCATGCAGGTCTGTGCACCCGTGTCATGCAGTGCCACGGAGGTCAGAAGAGGGTGTCAGATTCCCCTGGAACTGGAGTTCTCCTGGAATTAGAGTTTCAGACGGTTCTCGGCTGCCATGTGGGTGCTGGGGATCGAACCCGGGTCCTCTGCAAGAGTGGTCGGCGCTTTTAACCGCTAGGCCATCTCTCCAGCCCCCATAATTTCATTCTTTAAAATGCTGTATGTGGCCCACTAGCCTGTTTTAATGACTTATAAGTAAGCCATGGCCCACAGCTTGGAAATTCTGTGCTACAGGTGGTTTCTTGTGAGTCTCAGCTGTAGCCTCAGCAGGGACTTACAACCTTCCTTTTCACCATGCACATATTGCTTTCTTGATGCTGGAGTGAGAGCAGACTGTACATACTCAGGGCACTGCCTCTAGAGGGGTCTCAGTGCTTCGGGGCTGAGTGGGAAGCCAGGGCTTCACTGACCCTTGTGTTGGCCGTCTGGGTACTGGAACAGCTTTTCTGTTGAACGTTATGGCTGCTGCAGCTGACAGCTCTATCTGAGAGGAAGGTTTAAACAAAGGCAATAATTCAGATTGAGTGCCCCTGAATCATGTCTTTGTCTCTGCCCTTCACAGAACAGAAGGAAGTGGCTGGTTATTAGGATGCCAACGGCCTGTGGATTGATACTGCTATAGACAGAGCTGGCTCACTTTCCAGTAAATAGAGTCTGTTTGGCTTCCTCCTCAGTCTATGTTCTGAAGCATCCAGAAAAGGTTTTCCTTAGGTCCACTCAGTCACCTGTGCCTAAGATCTTAGAAAGATTTGTTACTTTGAATCTAAGTATTTGGTCTTCCAGAACTCCTGGTCAATGTGAAAATACCACTGGACAAGCGCATGCTTTGTTTATCTCAGGCTACACTTAATGTGGAGCTGGAGTAAGGAAGGCGGTGGGGAAACTGGAGGACTGACCAGAGCAGAAGCGGAGTTGGCTGCGACCTGTAGAAACTTCTGTGTGTCATTGGTCATGAGAAAGCTCTGTGAGATCGTGGAGCCCTTTGAACATTTTTATGAGAATCATATGAAGACCTGTGGCTGGGAGCGTATTGAGCAGGGCTTGGGGATGAAGCAGCTGATGCTCATCAAAGGTGACCAGAACTCTTGGCACCTTTTTGCCAAGCAGGGAGTCCATGACCTGTATTACCTGATGGGCCTGTGCTTTGTTTGGCAAATTTATCCCAACACAGACAATGTAAGTAATGCAGGCTACCTCGGGCTTAAGTTTTATTTGCCTGATGCTTGCTAAGTACCTTGCATTCATTTCACGAAAGCATTTTCTGGTCATTAAGATTGGTTCAGATGATCACACTTTCATTGCTTACTGTTTATTTCTAGTTATTACTGATCATAGAATTTAAAGCTAGGAAAAACTTAAAGTCATGTTGGTAAGTGATTTTCAAATTGTGGTTTTTCCAGCCTATTACTGGAGCATAATTCAATTTAATAGGTGTACTGACAATTTGAATGGCTGAGAACTCTGTAAATATTTATCTTTTCTACCAGGCATTTTGCAGTATAGATATGTAAGTCTTCCTAATAGTAGTGTCATATACAGTAAGTTTCACATAAGTGATACAGACAGATTGGCTCTGTTGTTTGCCAAATTTCAATGTCATTGGGGCCTCTTACTATTTATAGGTACTGATGCACTGGAGGTGCTGGGATGCACCATGCTCAAGGACAATGGGGGAGACAGGCCTTGGAGGTCACTGTGACACAGAGTTATGTCTACCCTAGTGAGCCCCCGCCTAGAGGTCCTACCCTGAAGAAACACAGGGTGCTCAGCCACGACCAGTGTGTAGTGTGTTTAAGAGAAGACAGAAGAAACAGCCTCTGAAGCTCAGAGCACAAGGCCAGGAAGTCTTCTGTGGACAGCTGACATTTTGGCTTGGCCTGGACAGTGGGTTGCATGGTGCTCCCTGAAAAAGGATGTCTGTGTCTTAACAGGAGACTCTGAATGCCCCTTTATTTGGGTTAAGGGTCTTTGTATGTGTCATTCAGGCAAGGATTTTGAGATGAGGACATGGTTCAGGATTGTCTGAACCCTAAATCTCATGAGTATCAGTAAGAAAGAGGCAGGGGGAGATTTGACACCTACTTTAGAGAAATCAGAGGCAGTATGGTCAGGGACGCCAGGCTGAGGGAAGTTGGAAGGGGTGGGAATGCGAGGTCCCCTAGAACATCCAGTGCGCCAGAGCCAGTAACATCTTGGTTTCAGAATTCTGTATTCCAGAATGCAAGAGAAGACATTTCTGTTGATTTAAGCAACGAAGTCTGTGGGGATTTCCTATGACAACCCTGGAAATGCCTATGGCTGGGGAGAGCAATGGGTCAGGGAAAGGCAAACCACATAGCTCTTTGCCTGCAGGTATGTTAAGTGCACCCATGCACACAATGCCCATGGAGCCCGCAAGAGGGTGTTGAATCCCCCAGAGCTAGAGTTGCAAACTTGTTAGATGCCATGTGGGAGCTAGGAACCAAACCTGGGTCCTCTGCAAGAGCAGCCAGTGCTGTTAACTGCTGAGCCATCTCTTCAGCTCCAGTTTTCTTTAAATTACACTTCAATTTATGTATTTATTTATGTATTTACGTATGTATTTATTTATTTATTTTGGGGTGAGGGGTACAGGTAAGCAAATGGGCTTGTGGATGTCAGACATCTTATAGGGGTCAGTTTCTTCTACCATCTGGTTCCTGGGGATCAAACTCAGGTGGCCAGGTTTTACATACTGAGTCATCTTGCTGGCTCCTAAATATCTTTATTTTATTTTATTATTATTTATTTATTTATTTCTGTATGTGTATGAATGTACTGTCTGCATGCAAGTTTATGCACCCGTGTCATGCAATGCCGTGGAGGTCAGAAGACGGCGTTGGATTCCCCTGGAACTGGAGTTCTCCTGGAATTGGAGTTTCAGATGATTCTCGGCCGCCATGTGGGTGCTGGGGATTGAATCCAGATCCTCTGTAAGAGCGGTCGGTGCTCTTAACCGCTAGGCCATCTCTCCAGCCCCGGCTCCTAAATATCTTAAAACTGAAGGAATATGAGAAAATTGTAGATGCAGCAAGCTTGTTGCTAGCCTTCCTCTGCCATTTTTCCTGAAGCATGCTTATAACCTGGGAAGGGTTTTCTGACTCTCCATCGTCATGGTACCCTCATGCAATAGGTACCCTTCCTGTTCTCACAGGAGGGTAGCTGTTAGATGAAGATGATTGGGCACAGAAAAAAATCTAGACAAACAGGCTTTGCTTAAATTTTCCTCCTTTTTTTTACCCATGGATCAAACTTTTGAAAAAAGTTTTATTTTGTTTATTTTTTGAAATTTATTTTTATTTTATGTGTATGTTTTGTGTGCATGTATGTACTTATATGTGCAATGCCTGCAGAGGTCAGAAGAGGGCACTGGATCCCCTGGAACTGGAATTCCAGAACTGGAACAGACAGATGTTAGCTGCCATGTGGGATGCTGGGGACCAAACCCAGGCCCCCTAGAAAAGCTAGTACGTGCTCTTAACTGCTGAGCCATCTCTCTAAACTTTTAAAGTCTAAGCATACTTTGTGCCTATCTACTTACTTATAAACCTAACATTAAAAATACAGATTTCCCTGCCTCTTCTGGTCTTCATTTCCTTTAGTCTTCTGTATGGCTTTAAGGTTAAGTAGTAAATATCTGTAGTTTTCTTGTCTTAATCATCTTTGTTATTGACATATGTGACATGATCCCAGTGGTGGGTGAAAGATGTTTTTGTCCCTTGCAAGGGCATTTCTGGGGTGGGCCCAGGGCCCAGGAGACAAAGCTGTGTTTGGGAAAGGGGAAGTGAGTTATCTAGCCTGAGCACAGGTTTTGTGTGGGGAGTAACGGGAGATCAGGCCAGAGCCTGTGGCTCACTCCTTCCTTGCTTTTGTGGTAGCTTGAGTAACAACTTGTTTATAAAGGGTCATTTGATAGTTCATTGTACTCGTCAGGTAGGCTCTGAGCATCAGGTCACCAGCAGAAAGTGCACACTGAAGTGTTTGTTCCCCTTGTAGCTGCATTCCTTTGTGTATTGCATGGACATGATAAGTGAGTCCTGATTTTGGTCCCTGAAGAGAACCCCTCCTCCAGGGTCACTGTTATCACTTACCACATTTGGTTCTGGAATGTGCACTTCTGTTGTCTTTTCCTAAAAAGATTTATTTCTGTGACATTTTCTTTTTTTCTTTTTTTTTTTTTGGTCTTCTCGAGACAGGGTCTCCCTGTAGCCCCAGCTGTCCTGGAACTCACTCTGTAGATCAGGCTGGCTTTGAACTCATAAAGATCCTCCTGCCTCTGCCTCCCCAGTGCTAGGATTAAAGGCGTGCACCACCACGCCTGGTGACATTTTATTTCTTAGAGATGTGACTGCGTTTGGTCACTGTTGTGAAGGAAACATTTTTAAACCTGTGAGGAACCCGCCCAGGCCTGTAATAGATTCATGAATTCAGATTCATGAAGACTTTCCCCTCCAGAAATTTGGTTCCTTTGTTTTCTTTAATGAGCTGGAGTGAGTACACAAAGACCTGTTTGGACCTAAGAACTGGTCCAAATTCAAGACTGAGTGGGTGGGGTGGAAGGTCGGGTTGTCTGCCTTCCAACCTCAAATTGACCTGGAAGGCAGCACCCTGGCTGAACCAACTGCCCTTCTGTTGCCCGGCTCCCTCTGAGAGACAAATGTAGGCCTGTGTATCAAACGGGATAATTACCTGCAGGGTAATAACTAAATGGAGTTACTTTATAACTCAGAATTCTTCTCACTGGTGCTTCAGTGACAGATTGGGAAGTTGTGGCTTCAAAGCAATTTCTAGCATTCAGTCAGCACATTTTTCTACTACAGGATAAAAAAAGTACTATATTTCCTGAAAAAATAGTGCTTTTTAACCATAGGGATTTATAGGAATTCAATATTATGATTTACTGCATTCAATATGTTGTATTTATTGAATACCAGCTCTGTGGAGCATGCTATCTGGGGCATTTTTTTCTTTATTTCATTTATCCTTTATAACTACCTGAATGTTATAGGAATCATCTCCATCTTTTTAGGTGAAGAAACTGGCTAGACTGCTTCTGACTGTCTTAGGTCTTCCCTCCCTCCCTCCCTCCCTTCCATACCAAGTAGTTTCTTGTGAAATCTGAATGAATAACAATGGTTTTCTGCATGAAGGGTTATGGGGTCATCTGAATAAGAGTCTGCTGGGATAATTCAGGGTCCTCAGATGGTGAAGTGAATTAGCCACAGGGTCCTGCAGGAAACTGGTTGAAGCTAGTGTGTAAGCGGGGGGGCCAGCCAGGGTGTGACAGGGTAAATGAACCATCTTTTTCCCCCTCCTCTTTTTGGAACATGCCTTGAGGAGATTAAACATTGAAATCCTACTATCTGTTGTTCTGGTGACAGTGAACAAATGTAGAGTAAGTTTTCAATTTTGCAAAATAAGAAGTTTGGACACTGGTACTTCTTGTTTGACAGAGCTTCTAGAATGGAGCAAAATTAAGGTGTTGTGCTTTCTACTGTGCAGCACAAGGCTTCTCCCCCAGTCATACCCCCTCTTTGGATGAGTTTACACCTTCCTTCATTCTGTTGTGGTATATACCCTGACTTACCAAACATACTTCCTTTAGAAAAGAAAACGACATTTCAAATAGGTTTTTCCCTCCTTACTAGCTGGGAAATTTGACCTGAGTGATTATATTAGTTTTTTCTGGTTGTTTAAAAAGCTATGGGGCTGGAGAGATGGCCTAGCGGTTAAGAGTGCCAACCACTCTTACAGACGACCCGGGTTCTGTCCCCAGCACCCACCTGGCGGCCAAGAACCTCCAATTCCAGAACTCCAGTTCCAGGGGAATCCGACACCCTCTTCTGACCTCTGCGTCATTGCACGACATGGGTGCACAAACTTGCATGCAGACAGTACATTCATACACATACAGAAATTTAAAAAAAAAGGGGGGCTGGAGAGATGGCCTAGCGGTTAAGAGCGCCGACTGCTCTTGCAGAGGACCCGGGTTCGATCCCTAGCACCCACATGGCGGCTGAGAACCGTCTGTAACTCCAATTCCAGGAGAACTCCAGTTCCAGGGGAATCCGAGACCCTCTTCTGACCTCCGCGGCATTGCACGACACGGGTGCACAGACTTGCATGCAGACAGTACATTCATACACATACAGAAATAAATAAAATTAATAAAAAAAAAAGCTACAAAAAAGCCGGTGTGGTGGCACAGGCCTTTAATCCTAGCACTTGGGAGACAGAGGCAGGTGGATCTTTGTGAGTTCGAGGCCAGCCTGGTCGACANTGTGTGTGTGTGTGTGTGTGTGTGTGTGTGTGTGTGTGTGTGTGAAGGTGCCCATGGAGGCCAGAAGAGTGTATCGGATCCCCCAGAGCAAGAGTTATCAGGTAAGCCACCTGACATGAGTGCTGGGCACTGAACTGAGGTCCTCCAGAAGAGGAGCAAGTGCTCTGAACTTCTGAGCCATCTCTCTAACCTTGCTTTTCCTTTTTGGGGTGCTGGGCATCCTAGTGCATGCTAGGAGTACCTTACCATTGGGCTACGGTTCGATGAGTGCATTACCATTGAGATGCGACCTTAGCCCTAGAAACTGCTTTCCTTGGAAACTGCTTTTTTCTCTAAATTGTTTTTTCTTTTTTATAAAAATTGGTGGGGAGGGGAGAGCAAAGTGTCTCAGGAGGTAAAGATCTTTAACAAATGACAATCTAAGCCTGACAACCTGAGTTCAATCCTGGAACCCACATAAAGGTGCAAAGAGAAAACAGCCCCCACAAAGTTGACCTCTGTTCTAGTTTGTCTTCCAATCCTGTGACAAAACACTCTGTCCAACACCAACTTGGGGAGGAAAGGGCTTATTCAGCTTATATCGCCTGGGTCACAGTTCATCACTCAGGGAGCCCAAGGCAGCAACTCAGGGCAGGAACCTGGAGGCAGGAGCTGAAGCACAGGCCATGGAAGAGTGCTGTTCACTGGCTTGCTCCCGTGGCTCATGCCCAGCGTTCCTTCTTATACGGTACACAACAACCTGCCCAGGGTGGCACCACTCATTGCAGGCTGGGCCATCCCACACTGCTCGACCATCAAGACAATACTCCACAGATGTGGCCATAGTCCAATCCAATGGAGCCAATTCCCCAATTGAGGCTCCCTCAACCCAGGTGTGTCAAGTTGACACTAAAGCTATCCAGCACAACCGCTAACTTCCACAATATGTGCACAAACAAATAAAAAAAAAAATGGAACAGAGAGATGGCTCTGTGGGTAAAGGCATTAGTTGCACAAGCTTGATGAGTTTGAGACCTGGATCCCACATAAAGAGCTGGATGTGGGCTGGAGAGATAGCCTAGTGGTTAAGAGCGCCGACCGCTCTTACAGAGGACCCGGGTTCGATCCCCAGCACCCACATGGTGGCTAAGAACCGTCTGAAACTCCAATTCCAGGAGTACTCCAGTTCCAGGGGAATCCGACACCCTCTTCTGACCTCCGAGGCATTGCATGACACGGGTGCACAGACCTACATGCAGACAGGACACTCATACACATAGAAAAATAAATAAGGGACTGGAGAGATGGCCTAGCGGTTAAGAGCGCTGACCGCTCTTGCAGAGGACCCGGGTTCGATCCCCAGCACCCACATGGCGGCTGAGAACCGTCTGAAACTCCAATTCCAGGAGAACTCCAGTTCCAGGGGAATCTGACACCCTCTTCTCACCTCCGCGGCATTGCACGACACAGGTGCACAAACTTGCATGCAGACAGTACATTCATACACATACAGAAATAAATAAAATTAATAAATTAAAAAAAAAAAGAAACACATCCGCTTAAAGAGCCTCCAGGGTGCCAGCCACAGAAGTTCTGCAAAGGTAGGCATGGCTTTGGCATCATCAGTAACCACAAGGCATCTCTCTGAGAGGAAAGGAAGCATAATGAAATGCCTATTGACCGTGTATCATGCAGTGTCTTTGCATTAAAGAAAATTACTCATTTCAGAAACTTGAAGTGTGATTTTTATGGATTGCATCTGTTTGTAGATGCTTGAAAAATAATCCAACACCATACATGCCACATCTGATATACAGTGCTATAACTACATTACATATCTTCTTTTTGTTTCTTTGTCATTTAAAATATGTCTAGCTGGGCATGCTGGCGCACGCCTTTCTCCTAGCACTTGGGAGGCAGAGGCAGGTGGATCTTTGTGAGTTCAAGGCCAGCCTGGTCTGCAGAGTGAGTTCCAGGACAGCTGGGGCTATAGGGAGACCCTGTCTCGAAAAGACCAAAAAAAAAAAAAGTCTTTAGGCTGTCTCTAATGTGGGAAAACTAGAGGTGACTAGTCCTACGGGGTTTCTCTGTACTCTTAATGGGTCTGGCCTTTGGGATAGTCTCTCTCTCTCTCTCTCTCTCTCTCTCTCTCATTCTCTCTCTCTTTTTGAGACAGGGTCTCCCTTTAGTCCTAGCTGGCCTGGAGCTCTCTATGTAGACCAGGCTGGCATTGAACTCACAGAGATCCTCCTGCCTCTGCCTCCCAAGTGCTGGGATCAAAGGTGTGCGCTACCATGCCCGGCTGGTATATTTTTTTCAGTCATTCACCTCCATTTGTTTCCAGATGAGCACTCTGGTCAGCAGGAAGTATAGATGGTTTTGTTGCTTTTTTTGAAATATTTTATTTATTATGTGTTTGAGTACACTGCCTGCATGTATGTAAGCACACCCATTTTGTACAGTGCCTGTGAAGACCAGAAGAGGGTGTCAGATCCTCTGAAACTGGAGTTACAGATGGCTGTTTAGCCACCATGTTGGTGTTAAGAATAGAACCTAGGTTCTCTGCAGGAATAGCCAGTGCTCTTAACCAGTGAGCCATCTCTGTAGCCCGTTGCTGTTGTTTTTGAGAGAGTCTTGCTATGTGTCCCAGGCTAGCCTCAAACTCTTCTGCCTTAACCTTCCAAATGCTGGGATTACAGGTGTGCCCCCATGCCTGGCGTAGTCACCCAGCTCCTGTGTACTTCCTGTCCACATTGAATTTACTTTCCCTTAGATTCCTTCCTGTTCCATTTCTTTCTCTGGCTATTAGATGTTTGTGACGTTCCTTGTCCCAGGGCACCACATTTCTTCACAGAAACAGTGAGTATTAGAGTAGCTGTCATCTGGGATTCACTTTGCCTCTTGAAAAGCTTTTTTCCCTTTGTTTCAAATAGGTTGTTTTTTTTTTTTTTTTGGTCTTTTTGAGACAGAGTCTCCCTGCAGACCCAGCTATCCTGGAACTCTCTATGTAGACCAGGTTGGCCTTGAACTCACAGAGATCTGCCTGCCTCTGCCTCTCAAGTGCTGGGATTAAAGGCATGTGCCACGCCTGGTGAGGTATTGTAATTAATTAATTAATTAATTTATTTATTTATTTATTTTGAGACAGGGTCTCCCTATAGCCCCAGATGGCCTGGAACTCACTCTTTAGACCAGGCTGGCCTTGAACTCACAGAGATCTGCCTGCCTCTGCCTCCCTAGTGCTGGGATTAAAGGTGTGCACTACCACGCCCACCACTATTTTTATTATATGTATGTGAGTGTTTTGCCTGCATGTATGTAAATGCACCATATGTGTGCAATCCCTACAGGGGTCATGTTAAAGCACCAGATCTCCTGGACCTGGATTTAAGGATTGTTGTTAGCTTCCATGTGGGTTCCGGGGACCAAACCTAGCTTTTAAATGCTGAGTCATCTCTCCAGTCCTGTACTGTGTTGTTTATATGAACTCAGTCAATTCTTAAAATTACAGAGCTCTCAACGTAGGCTACATAAGGAATGGCCTGCCTGCTTAGAAGTGTATCTCATCACCCACGGTGGGGGCTGACTGCTTCCAATGGGCTTTCACCCATCCTTTGCAACTGCTCCTCCTGTTTCTATATTCCCCCAGCTCCAGCCTCACCCACTGCTCAGTCCTCCGTGTTGCAGACTCCCTTCTACCTTCTCTCAACTTAAAGGCACCAGTGTCCTTGGCTTGGACCCCAATAGTTCTTTCAGCAAGAATTGGACTGGAGAGATGGTTCAGTGGTTAAGAGCATTTATGTACATGCAGGCAAAACACTCGTACACATAAATAAAAATAAAGAACTGGTGGTAATTTGCGGAAGCCATCTCACCCAGATTAGTAGTTGATTCAAAGCTACAGGGTTCTCAGGCTATGCCCAGCTCTTTGGTGGGTTGAGGAAGAGGGCATGTAGAGTCCTTTGTAAAGGGCTGGGCAGCTTCTCAGTTAGGTGTGTTCCACCTAGGGAGGAAGTGATACTGAGTGGGACAGTGCACTGTCTCCCAGGGAGGTGGAGAGCAGGCAGCCAGCCATTAGGTTCATTCGGCTCAGGTGCTGTGCAAGGAAGGTTTTAGGTGTCTTGGATGGAGTGTGGCTTCTATATCAAAGGGAACCTGAGTTTCGCCCCTGGCACTGCCAGTTGGCAGCTGTGACAATATGGGCAAGTTACCTAGTCCCCTGATGTGTCATTAAATTCAATAACTATTAAATGCCTATTGTGTGGCATAGACTTGAACAAAATAACCCAAGGGTGACAAATATACTATTGTGTAATTGGTGGTAAGTGCTGAGACTGCAGCTTTCAGTTAGGTGGTCACAGAGGCTTCACAGAGGGAGAAGGCCACAGAAGAGCCTCTGCAAGAGTCCTGAGCCCAGCTGGGCCTAGTGTGCTGGGTTTGGCTGGGGACTGGTGGGTGATGGGACTAGAGCAAGAGCAGGGCCTGAAGGACTCTACTGCGCAGACCTGGGTGTTACTGTGAGTAAACTCGGAAGCAAACGTGGCAGGGAGGGTAGAGTTTTCAGGAGAACAGTGCCACACAGTCTGACTGAGAGCCTAGAGCTTTTGAGCACAGTTCGTAGGGAAAGAAAAGCCAGAGCTGCTGTCTTTGCTCAGGTGCTGGTTGCTGGAACACCAGGCGAAGGAAACATGGGAGGTGACTACACTGACCTCCGTGCTTCCAGGATTCAGGATCTCTCATATGACTATGTGAAGGTACAGTGGGAGAAATGGCAATCATCTAGGCATTTTAAACAAGTCCGGGCCGCAGACTGAGCCCCCTGGAGTCACCATTGGTGGTGCTCAGGAGCTGGCTGTGGGCTGGACCCTCCGAGTCCTCTCAGCATAATGGAAAGCTGGTCCTCAGTGGTTGCTGACTCCAAGGACATTGACTGGGTGAATCCTGTGGATTCAGGAACCCATTCTCTGCCTTCAAAGATTAAGAGGCTGGATTGTGAAGGGGATGCCACTACCGCACTCCTCAGTGTATTTATGGAAAAGCTCCCATTTGTTACAGCCGTTATAGAAAAGAAGATGGAAGTTCCTTAAAATATTAAAAATAGAATATAGCTGGGTGTGGTGGTGCACACCTTTAATCCCCGCACTTGGGAGGCAGAGGCAGGTGGATCTCTGTGAGTTCAAGGCCAGCCTGGTCTACAAAGTGAGTTCCAGGACAGCTGGAGCTACAGAGAGACCCTGTCTCAAAAAAACAAAAATAAAAATAGAATACTATTGCAGTGTTGTTGGGTTTGGGGGTGTAGAATACGGGAATAATAGGAGAGAAAGGAAACCATCCCAGACCTCAGATGAGTCTGCATTTTATTCTAGATGCAGGGGAGACAGCTGCCCCTGCTGCATGCTGGAGGCATGAGGAAGCAGATGCAGCAGTGGGGGTCTACATGTCTCATTCTCCAGACGCCCTTGCTCAAACAGGGCAGGCTATCTTGAGTAACAGCCGGTCTCCAACAGTCCTGGATGTAGAGAAGAGTCAGCAGCAGTTTTGGAGGTAGATAAGATGAGTGGCAGTTTCAGGGGACTTCTAGTTTTCTGCAGCTGGAGCATTCTATCAGGTGTTTCTAATAAACATTACATTTATTTATTTATTTATTTTTATTATATTGTATGTGAATAAAGAATCAACCTGAATAAAGAATCAGCCTGACTCAGTGTTAAGTTTTTTGTTTGTTTGTTTTTTTGGTATTTTTGTAGACACAGGGTCTCCCTTTAGTCTCAGCTGGCCTGGAGCTCACTCTGTAGACCAGGTTGGCCTTGAACTCACAGAGATCCCCCTGCCTCTGCCTCCCGAGTGCTGGGATTAAAGGTGTGACCACCAGGCCGGGCGTAGTGTTCAGTTTCAATGCCCAAGAGTGCCTTGAGCTCTGAGAGTCTGCACCTTCAGCTCTCGTGCACTGTGCTTCTGAGCCAGGCCACACGCATACTTTTATTCAGTTTTTCTAGCATGAACTGGGGAATTCTAAGCTTGGATCCACCCTTATCAGATATTTTGGTCTCTGGGCCCAAAATATCCCATATACACAATGTCAGGCATTCCTTAATTGTCACTGCTTCTGATGAGGATACAAATATGAACACACTGCTTTCAAGCTCTTTGATGTGCTAATTCAAGGACACTCACAGTCATTCACTATCTTGGGTGGTAGGTAAAACTGGGGGTCTTAAGGGATCAAGATCAGGTGCCCAGGTCACAGGTGCACATGGTTCAGTAAGCTTGTTTGCATTATGAATAGTAGCTTTTGGGTACAAAGTTAAGTAGAAGTCCAGGTTCTGTCCCTGTTGTAAGCCATTTCTGTATGTAGGATGATCCAGCAACCCTTCTTGTTCTCTCAAAGAGACACTTGACCTCTCTGTTCAAGGTGTGCTAATAGCCCATATTCATGAGTAGATAAATAGTTCATTCTGAGACAACAGTCTTGCTATGCAGACAAGAATTGCCTTGAACTTTTAGCAGTCCTTCTGCCTCTGCCTACTGATTGCTAGGATTGCAGCCAGCTTTAATAAAGGAGACTTATGTATATAAGTACATACCTATACAGTGCAAAATTCAGTCTTTTTTGTTGTTGTTGTTGTTGTTGTTCTTTTTGAGACAGGGTCTCCCTGTAGCCCCAACTGTCCTGGAACTCATTCTGTAGACCAGGCTGGCCTTGAACTCAGAAAGATCCACCTGCCTCTGCCTCCCAAGTGCTAGGATTAAAGGCGTGCGCCAGCACGCCCAGCAATATTCAGTCTTACAGAAGGAGACTGTATCATTGGTAACAATAAAAATAAAGGACTGGAGGACATTATACTAAGTGAAATAAGCTACATGTAGAGGCAAATATATACAATCTCACTTATATGTTAAATCTTAAATGTTAACTACTGCAGGTGGTGATTACCAGAGGCCAAGAACTGAGGAGGTGGGGAGCTATTGATTGAGACTATACATTTTTCAGTTATAAGATCAATAGGTTCAGCCGGGCGTGGTGGTGCACGCCTTTAATCCTAACACTTGGGAGGCAGAGGGTGGCGGATCTTTGTGAGTTCAAGGTCAGCCTGGTCTACAGAGTGAGTTCCAGGACAGCTGGGGCTATAGGGAGACCCTGTCTTGAAAACAGAAAAAAAAAAAAAAAAAAAAAAGATCAATAGGTTCTAGAAAGAAAATGCACAGCACAGCAACTATAGTTGATGATGTGTGACACACCCAAATGCTAAAGGAGTAGATCTTAAGAATTCTTAGCACATGCAAGTAGGGTGACTTCAGGAGGATGTGGTAACTTGGTGGTCACAGTCACTTAATACTATGTACATATAACATCAAATTTTACTCCTTTAATAGACACAATTTTAACATGTCAGCCATGCCTCAGTAAAGCCTGCTTGAAGCAAAGCAAGGCATTCCTCCCTCTGCCTCTGTACCCAGAAGGCCTCTGTCCCACTTCCAGCCTCCCAGTTTGTATAGGTGCCTTGAGCTACACCCTGTCTCCATCTCTAGCCTGGGGGCCACAGACTGTAGATTGTAGCCTTCTGTCCTCTGCAACTAGGAGATGGATGAGACCAGTTCCTCTGGCCTAGCTGTGGTGAATACCACTGTCTCTGCTTTCACGATTGGGTGTTGGCCAGGGCTGAGTAGATCCTTGTGCAACATAAGCCTCTGTCTAGTCACTTATCTTTAGCACATGCTAGCTATGTGCTTTGTTTTTTGTTTGTTTGTTTTATTTGTTCGCTTGTTTTTGAGACAGGGTCTCCCTGTAGTCCCAGCTGGCCTGGAACTCACTATGTAGACAAGGCTGACCTCTCTCAGTTTCCCAAGTGCTGGAACTAAAGGTATGCCCCACTATGCTCAGCCTAATACTGTGTACTATGTAGTAGAGTAGCTTTTGTTGGCAGTTCACCAGCTTTAATGTCTCTAATATTATTTCATACATACATATATGCTGTAAAATATAGGAAATACAGATACCTGCTTCCAGATTGCACACTGTCTTCCTTGGTAATGTTTTTAATATTATTGGTTTTAGTGGTGTTGGGGACTGATCACAGGGCTTCACAATATGCTCATTTCTGAAGCACACCCTCGCCCTTCTACATCACTTGACTGTCAGGAGATGTCAGTGCAGCTGTCATGGGCCGACCCAGCTGTAGTTTTATGCTGTGCAGCCTGAGCTTGCCTACAACATCTGTTTGTGAATATGTTCATATGTACAAGAAAGCCAAGAGTGCCTTGCAGTGAGCTCCTGTACATGCTCCCTAAGTTCCATCATTACATTTTATTAAGCTTTACTACACATGCCCATTTGCATTAGTTATTGCTGTGTAAAATTTACCTCAAACTATTGGCTTGTTGGAAGCAGCATGCGTTTAGTGTTCCACACTAACGTTTCTGTGAGTCAGAAGTCCAGGAGGGCTGTAACTGAATGCCTTTGGCTTAGGGTCCACTAGGGCTGTAGTCTGCTGGAGCTGGGGCTGGGGCTGGAGAATCCACTTCTATAGGAGTTTACTCATGTGTTTATTGGCTTCAACCTTAAGAGACAGTACAGGTTGCTGTTGATGGTGAGTCAGAAGTGGTGTGGGGTGAACTTGCCTGGAGCTCGAGCCCATGGACCCAGCCTCAAAGCCAGGAGAAAAGAACACAGGTGTGGAGAATTCACATGGAGGAGCATAGCGCAGAATGAGAGCATTGCTCAAACACATGGGCGGGGGGGGGCAGGCAGGACTTCCAGCAACAGGTGGTATTGGTGGCTGCAGTGGCTCCTTAAAATATAAGGTGACAGCTATTGTTCCTTAAACACAGGGGTTCCAGTTGCCATCATTCCCACCTGGGATACCAGTAGAGAGGTAAAGGTGGATGTTGAGAGGTGGTTGGAGCTTAGCTGAGAACTTTGGGGTCCCCCTGGGGGCAGGAGGAGGCATCTCCTGCCTATCTGGGAGGCCGGCTGCCCTGTGGGAGACTGCCTCTCCCTTCTCCCTTGCCCTGGAGACAAGTGCTTCTTTTGAAGTATATCAGGGAGCTGGCTGCTTTCCTGGACAGGAGAATTAGAGCAGACCTAGGGATACGTGTGTGTGTGTGTGTGTGTGTGCGCGCGTGTGTGTGTGTGTGCGCGCGCACGCGCTCGTGCTTCCTAAATCAGGTGTGAAGTGTTTTACAGCTATCTTGATGCAAAGGAATGAGAGAATCATCCATTAAGGGTTAAAAAAAAAAAAAAGCCGGGTGTCACATGCCTTTAATCCTAGCACTCAGGAGGCAGAGGCAGGCGGATCTTTGTGAGTTCAAGGCCAGCCTGGTCTACAGAGTGAGTTCCAGGCCAGCTGGGGCTACAGGGAGACCCTGTCTCAAAAAGATCCCCCCCCCAAAAAAAAGGTAAAAAAAAAATAGAGTAAACTTAATCCCCGCACTCGGGAGGCAGAGGCAGATGGATCTCTGTGAGTTCTAAGCCAGCCTGGTCTACATAGCGAGCTCCAGGCCAGCTGGGACTAAAGGGAGACCCTGTCTCAAAAAAAAAGACCCCCCCCCAAAAAAAGGAGTAAACTTATAAAGTACCACCTTAATTAAGTTGAAGTCCCAGCTTTTAGTGCTTGAGAGCCTTGGAAGTATTAGAAATAAAATCTGAGGTCCAAAGGCCCGGTCAGTACCACATAAAGAACACACAGACAAAGAGAAAGTGAATGGACAAGGCAGCGGTTCACTTTTACAAAAGGGTGTGTGGCATGGTCAGTCAGATCCAGCAAGCACTGTGACTTGGAAGTTTGGTAGGTTTTTATCCCTAATGCAAGGGTACTGTCTTTCCCACATTGGCTGGGGTCCAACCTCACAGACTTTTGATTGGCTAGCTTAAAAGAATTGATACAAAGGAAGAGGAAAGAGGGTTGGCCAAGGAGGGGGAAGAGCTCTGCCGCCCCAGCCCATCAGGTTTGGGAATGTATCAGGGCTTTTGTATAAACGAAAGTCCTACAGGGTCAGGGGATTCAAAGATTAAAATTCCTTGTTCTAAACCAAAAGTTTCACAGAATTTTGTAGAAAAGGCTACTATTTAATGTTTCTTACAGAAATCACGTGTACATCCCCCTTGTCCTTCCAAAAAAGATAAGAAATTAGATGGTGGGGAATTGGCCCACTGCTTCAAGGCCCTGAAGACTAGCTAATAAAGTCTAGGAGTCCTGGTTCTTAGATAATAAAGGCTGCTGTTTATTTTGTGCCTACTTTATATGAGCTGGATTCTATAACAGGTACTCTACATAGTGCGCACTTGTTAATTACTTTACAAAGACAAAACATTTACTATTTTTTTTGCTGGAATTATGATTTAGGTAATACTCATGATATTATTACCTGACAGGCTCTGTTCTAAAATTCCTCACAGTTAGAAATACATTGAATCTCAGCATTTGGGAGGCAGAGGCAGGGAGATCTTTGAGAGTTCAAGGCCAGCCTGGTCTACATAGCAAGTTCTAGGACAGCTGGAGCTACAGTTACCCTGTCTCAAAAAGACCAAAAAAAAAAAAAAAAAAAGAAATGCATTGGGTCTCAAACATGAAAGAGAGTTCCTGTCATTCCTCCATTGTGAGGCTAAGGAAACATCTCAAAGGTGTGGTGCTGCTTAACCAGTGCACTGAGATTCTGAGTCAAGCTGAGCTCTGCCCATGTGAGTACCCTAAACCCTAACTCCATGTACACACATTGGTGTTGATTTCAAAACTTGCCATTCTCCAGGTGTGTGATGGACATGTACTTCCGGGTCTTCCAGTTTTTATTAGGCCATGTGACTACTCCTGTCCAACCAGTCGTTAGAAGTGTCTTATGTCACTTGTGGGCCCCATCACTTAATTACTAGTGTGTGGCACTGCAGTTTGCTTCAGTGTCTGATAGAGGTTGGCAAAGCTCCAGATGGTAAATACTATGTCAGCCTGGGTAAGTCATAGAGAAAACGGCCTCTGCCGGCCCCAGGTGGCTGGGTCTGAAGTGCAGAATCAACTTCTGGTGTTTAGCCACTGAGATATAGTTTTTGTTCCAGAGCTTAATTTAGCTTATCCGGGCTGATGCAATCTTGGACATGTTGACCGTTTTAAGGGACACATTAGCAAATAAGTTGGCACTTAAAGGAGTTTCCAAATACTTGCTTTTTTTTTTTTTTTCAAGCCCCATTGAACAATAGTCATTGTCTTCCTTGCATACACAGATCTCAACCTGGTACTGTAGAATAAATAGTCTGAAACTGAACACTTTAAAGTTCTGGTGGTTGGTCATTATTTTTTTAACACAACAGATTATTTAGCGGGATATCCATATTCCATAAAATGCAGTGATGTTCAGTGTATTCAGAATTGTAAAACGTCATCATAATAGGAAGACTCAAAATGAGTCTACCACGTGACCCAGCCACACCACTCCTGGGTATGTACCCACAAGACTCAATTTACCGCAGAGATACATGCACAGCCATGTTTATTGCAGCTCTGTTCACAATAGCAAAAAGCTGGAACCAACCCAAGTGCCCCTCAACTGACGAGTGGATAGAGAAATTGTGGTACATCTATCCAATGGAGTTTTATGCAGCAGTAAAGAAAGATGACATGGGGGCTGGAGAGATGGCCTAGCAGTTAAGAGCTCAGACTGCTCTTGCAGAGGACCCGGGTTCGATCCCCAGCACCCACATGGCAGCTGAGAACCGTCTTTAACTCCAGCTCCAGGGGAATCTGACACCCTCTTCTGACCTCCGTGGCATTGCATGACACGGATGCACAGACCTGCATGCAGACAGTACGTTCATACACATACAAAATAAATAAATATTTAAAAAAAAAAAGAAAGATGACATCATGAACTTTGCAGGAAAATGGCTGGAGCTAGAGGACATCATGCTGAGTGAAGTAACACAGTCCCAGAAAAACAAACGACAAATGGTATCCCTCATCTGTGGTGGGGATGCTAGCGCCAATTACCTAGTTGTAAGTATTTCTTGTGCAGGGATCCTTGAGCTTTTGTCCAAGTAGTTAGGAGTGATGTATATTGGAAAGAACAACAACAACAACAACAACAACAGCAGAAAGACTGCATCAAAGAACTGACTGAAACGGTGAATCTGGTGGGGGGGTAGGGAGGGGGACACTGTTTTAGATTTGATTTGTAACATAATCTTGTACAAAAATTTATATATAACAACAAATAAAAAAACTAAGAAGAAAAGACAAATGAAGGGAAAAAACAAAACAAAAAATATTTTCATCATTTCTGGAAGAAGCCCCTTGTCTGTTTAGTAGTCACTCCCAGGATCCTAGTCAATTGCTAATCTAGTTTCTATATTCTGGACAATGTATATAAATAAAATGTATATAAATAATTCTGGACAATGTATATAAATAAAACTATAGACTCTAAGTTCCACAGAGGCAGAGAGCCTTGCTTCACCTTGCAGAAGCTCTGCTGCGTGGCACTCAGTAGGGTGGGGTGAGCTGGGAGTTGCTTACATTGCCTCTAGTAGAGAATAGAGGGGGCATCAGAGTAACCAGCTGCCTCCTGTTCATTCTAGAAATTTCTGTCTTGGCTGATTATGAGATATGGACATAGACCCAGCAAAGGCAGCCACCTTTGAAGTGGGGACAAATCATAAATAATGTCCCATTGTAGGGTCAAGGTCACACACAGGCCCACTGTAGCCCAGGTTCCTCTTCCTCTTCCGGTTCCTCTTCCAAAGTCACACTTTCCTCAGGCCCTTGCCAGATTCCTTCTTCTCCATGGAAACCTCCCTCCCTGGCTTCCTGTCCTTGGATCCCTGGCCAGAGATGGGACCTGAAGTCCTATGTGGTGCCCACTTCTCAGAAGCACACACTGAGGCATTGGGAGGGTCCTGCTGCTCCCTAGTCATGGCACAGCCCCTGCTGGCTTGCTGTGTGCACACCTCCCACCCCACCAGCAGACCCAGGCCCAAGTACTTACCTGGTATTTTCAGGACTAGAAGGAGGTAGGTGGGGTACTGGTTAAAGGTTGAGTCCAAGGGTGCAAGCAGGCTGAGTTCTAGGTCCAGCTGTGCCATTTGTTAGCTGCGAGGCTGTGAGTAATACTCAGCCTTCTGGAGCCTTAATTCCCTATCTGTAAAATGAGCATATGAAGAGGTTAATGGTGCGAGTAGACTTGCCAGGGTTATATAGAATAATAGTTGTGGTTCTGAAAGCACAGCCTGGGTTAGTAAAATTTCTGCTGCTACTTTTAATCATTGGTAATTTGATCATATTGCTGATGTTAACATTCCCCAGGGAAGAAAAGAACAACGTTCATTTTTGTCTGAATGATTTCGTGATAAGTAATTAAATCCCCTTGTTTGTAATATCTGAGAGTGGACTGAGAGAGTGGGAAAACCAGCCACTCCCGAGAATGAGATATGGACATTGGCTGGGTGAGGGAGAGTTGATTTTCTTTAAAGTAGTAATTTTAAGGAGGTTGAACAGCCTCCAGTGAATGAACTCAGGACATCTGGGTTTACAAACTTGATTGCGCAGGTCTTTACATATATGACAGAATGCATGAAAACCTGTGGGTAGGCTATGGAGGGGGATGCAGATAGGGAAGAGTGTATAAATATGATTAAGATATATGAAATCCACAAAAATTCAATAGGAAATACACATTGAAAATTTAATTTAATTGAAAATTATAATTTTTTCTTTCTCAAGAAAGAAAGAAAAAAGAAAAAAGAAAGAAGGGAAGGAAAGAAAGAAAGGAAGGAAGAAACCCAGCTGCTCCTTTTACTAAGGCTGACTGTGATCTGTGGATGGGGGGGGTAGTTACTAGATCACTTTGCCCAGAGCCTGGAATCTTACATGTACCAGTGTGTGGCTATTTTTTTTTTATTAAAAAATTTTTTTTTATTTATTTATGTGTATGATTGTACTGTCTGCATGTAGGTTTGTATACCCGTGTCATGCAATGCCAGTGTCATGCAACCGGATTCCCCTGGAACTGGAGTTCTCCTGGAATTGGAGTTACAGATGGTTCTCGGCCACCATGTGGGTGCTGGGGATCGAACCCGGGTCCTCTGCAAGAGGGGCCGGCGCTCTTAACCGCTAGGCCATCTCTCCAGCCGCAGTGTGTGGCTTTTTGAGCTCTATTCCTATTGTAAGCCATTAAGAGCAGTGTCTTGCTGGGCGTGGTGGCGCACGCCTTTAATCCTAGCACTCGGGAGGCAGAGGCAGGCAGATCTTTGTGAGTTCAAGGCCAGCCTGGTCTACAGAGTGAGTTCCAGGACAGCTGGGACTACAGGGAGACCCTGTCTCAAAAAAAAGAGAGAGAGAGAAAAGAAGTTGTCTGTTACCCCACCACAGAGATACATGCACGGCCATGTTTATTTCAGCTCTCTTCACAGTAGCAAGGAGCTGGAACCAACCCAAATGCCCCTCAACTGACGAGTGGATAGAGAAAATGTGGTACATCTACACAATGGAGTTCTATGCAGCAGTAAAGAAAGACGACATCATGAGCTTTGCAGGAAAATGGCTGGAGCTAGAGGACATCATGCTGAGTGAAGTAACACATTCCCCCAGAAAAACAAGACGATGAAATGGTATCCCTCATCTGTGGATGCTAGTGCCATTACCTAGTTGTAAGTATTTCTTGTGTAGGGCCCCTTGAGCTTTTGTCCAAAGTAGGTTGGGAGTGATGCATATTGGAAACAACAACAACAAAACAAAAGGATTGAATCGAAGAACTGACTGAAACATGAACTTCTGCTCAAAACAGTCAACTCTTCCCATGGAGAATATCTGAGAAGGACTGAGAAAAGATGAAGAACATGTTTGGCAGAATGCATGAGCTCTGGAAGGGTGGGGGATGGGGTGGGAACAACGGGTCTAGATTTGTTAAAAAAATAAAATAAATTTATGTAAAAAAATAAAAAATTGGGCAGACAAAAAAAAAAAAAAAAAAAAAGAAGTCTGTTGTAAAACCACCATCAGAGCCAGATTTAAAGGTGGTACATAATTGCCACCTTAGAAAAGCTATCTATTGAAAAAATATCACAGTGTAATGCCAACCAAGTAGAAATTACTAGATTATATTTTGTGAGGGAATAATTGAATTTACTATTAAGAATTTTGGAATATCATTTTGGTTGGAGATTGAAGTCAGAGTATGAGAGTGTGTGGAAATCTGGAAGCACTTTTCATTTCTTAGTGCTCTGCAGCCAGGGCAGTTGTCTAACCTGTTACAGAGCCCACAGCACCATTGGGCAATTACCTCCACAGATGCCTGAACAAGCTATACAGCATATGCTTGGCTATAGTATGAGAGCCTCGTAACAAATAGTAAAAACTAATCCTAGCACTTGGGAGGCAGAGACAGGTGGATCTTTGTGAGTTCAAAGCCAGCCTGGTCTACAGAGTGAGTTCCAGGACAGCTGGGCTACAGGGAGACCCTGTCTCGAAAAGACCAAAAAAAAAAACCAAATAGTAAAACTGTAAAAATATCTCAGCAGTTACTACAGCTAACCTGCAAAGGGCTGGTCAGTGGGGCAAGTTCTTAGCAAAATGGTCTTCTCTTGGAGCTTGAGTGTGGCTTAGTGGGAGAGCCTGTGGTTAGCATGTACAAGGCCATTAGTTCAATCCCTAGTCGTCCCCCCCCCCCAACCAAAGGTCTGCCCACAGTTCAGGTTACCTATTTCCTGGATTATTAATGGCTTTGGCTGAGCCAGGTGGGCCTGGTGTCATGTGGGCAGATGAGCTAAGACGTGTTCTGTTGGACTTTGAATTCTGGGCTATAGAATGGAGGAGGTGAGCAAACTCAGTCATTCTTGTTTAATGAGCAAAAATGGTGCATATAAAGGCAGCCAATTATGGCTCTAGTTATGGTAGTAGTCGGTATTTCATCACAGTACTGTGCAACAGGTACATAGAGATGGAAAATTGACACAGCAAGTATCTTTCCACATTCTCCTTTTTCAAAACACAGTTCTTAAAGAATCATAGGTGATAATATGCAAAGAATCAGGACCGTATTCAATGTTGCTCTAGCATCCAGAGCCATATATATATACACACACACATATATATATATATATATACACACACATATATATATATATATATATATATATATTTGTTTCTTCTTCCTTTTCCTCTTTTTTTCTTTTCCCTTTTTTGTGGTGCTGAGAGTTGAACCCTGTCTTGTGCAGGCTAAGTAAATGGTCTACTGCTACTCCAGCCCCCAAACTTTACTTTCAAAGAAATAATATGTTTAATTCAATATTTATTTAGTGTCTACTATGTGCCAACCTGAGGCTTCAGTGGTCTTTGTTGTCTTGTGAGAGTTAATAGTCCAGTCCAGGGAACAGATATTAAACAAACACAAAAGTCATAAAAAGAATCCTTTGGGGGCTGGAGAGATGGCTCGGCAGTTAAGAGCACTTGCTGCTTTTGTAGAGGACCTGGATTTGATTTCCAGGACCCACATGGTGGCTTATAATTATCTGTAACTCTAGTGCCAAGGGATCTCTTGCCCTCTTCTGGTCTGTGCAGGCAAAATACATGAACATGGTACATATACATGTAGATAAATATCCATATACACAGAATGAAAATAAACAAATATTAAAAAATATATCTTTGGGGCTAGAGAGATGGCTTAGTGGCTAAGGGCACTGACTGCTCTTGCAGAGGACCCAGGTTTGATTCCCAGCACCCACATGGTGGTTAAGAACCATCGTTAACTCCAATTCCAGGAGAATCCGACACCCTCTTCTGACCTCTGTGGTATTGCATGACATGGGTACATTCACATACATGCAGGCAATATACATAAAATAAAAATAATAAATAAAATAATAAAAAATACCTTCTAGATGCTGGAGAATTTACCTGATTGGCAAGTTAGGGAAGGGCTTGGAGGAAAGACAGCTAGGCTCTGGATTCAGAAAGCAGTGGGAGATTAAATGAAGAATAGGAAAGAGTTCCTCGGGGAGGAAACAGCATGCAGACAAGCCAGGACTTGGGAGGGCAGAAAGCCTTAGGATGAGAGACTGGAATAAAGTGGCCTACCAGCTTGCAACCGTATTAATAATTGTGATTTTAAGGGTCACTCGTATACTGAAAAAGGGTTTCAGAACAGAATGGACATACTAGATTTATACATTTATTGAACTTTATCTTTGTTGCTAGGGATTTGAGTCCAGGACCTTGAGCATGTTGGGTAAGTACCCTACTATTGAACTCCCTTCCAAACTCTAGATTTATGTTTGTTTTTAAATGAGTCTGGCCTTGGTGTGAAGGAGCCTACCCACCAGACTTGGACTCATTTATGTACTCATTCAAGTATCCTAGTCCCCTTCCCAGAGAGACATGGTCTCTCTATAGCTCCGTCTGGCCTGGACTCATTTATGTCCAAGTCTGGTGGGTAGGTTGCGGTGCTGCACCATAGCGATGAAGTTTTAGTTCAGGGCAGAGAATGGAGCCCTGCACTAGATGGTAGCTGTGGGGCTGGAGAAAACTGAGTGAGTCAGAGATTTTTCTTTGTAAAAATAGTATTTTTCCCTTACATAATATTTTTATCATAGAACCTCAGAGAAAATAAACAAACCCCTCAAAGGATATAAGTATCCTAGTCCCTTTCCCAGGAATAAGTACTATTATATTCCTATGTACTGCTGGTGCATATTTATTTGTAAAAATTCCTGTGTATAAACAATTGGACATGGATTATTTTATAAACTGTACTTCCAACAATCCCTTTGACCTTCAATATAAGCTGTTCTGTGCTGACAGTGAAAATGCCTGGTGCCAAATTGTGCATTTCTCAGAATTACCTATACATCTATAAGGTCAGGGCTGGTCCCAGATGTGCCTATCATGATGACATGTGTCAGGGAGATCTATAGATAGTACCGGATCTGGTTAGCTCTGGTTTGAAAGAATGGCTATGTGACAGTTATGTCAAAGCCCTGGGAGTTTTTTTTTCAAGTTTTATTTTATCTTATTTTTTGGTCTTTTTGAGACATGGTCTCTCTATAGCCCCATCTGGCCTGGAACTTAATATGTAGACCAAGCTGGCCTTGAACTCACAAGAGATCTATCTGCCTCTGCCTCCTGAATGCTGGGATTAAAGGTGCACACCACCATGCCTGGCTCAAGATCTATTTTTATTCATGTACAGTGTGTGAGTATATGCTATGTTTGTGTAGGTATGCAGATGCCCTTGGTTCTGGAGTTACAAACATGAGCCACCCGATGTGGGGGCTGGGGACTGAACTCATATAGATGTATGAAATTGTCCAAAATGAATTTAAAATATCCTTTAACAAGTGATAAAACCAGTCACTTACCTTTTCTAAGAGCTCAGAGGTGTTGATCTGTGGCCTAAAGAGGCATTTGTGTGTGTGTGTGTGTGTGTGTGTGTGTGTGTGTTTATGGGGGGGGTTATCATTTCCTTTGCAGGGCTGGGGATTGATCTGCAGTCCTTATATGTGCTGGGCAAGTGTCCACCACCAGAGCTCTGTGAGCATCATTTTGATAACTCATTCTCATCCTGCCTTTGGATTTTATTCACTTCTGGATGTTGAATTCTTTCTTTCTTTCTTTCTTTCTTTCTTTCTTTCTTTCTTTCTTTCTTTCTTTCATTTTTGGTCTTTTCGAGACAGGGTCTCCCTGTAGCTCCAGCTGTCCTGGAACTCACTCCGTAGACCAGGCTGGCCTTGAACTCACAAAGATCCGCCTGCCTCTGCCTCCCAAGTGCTAGGATTAAAGGCATGTGCCACCAGCCTGGCTTGAATTCTCTTTATTCCCCTCCCTCCCTCTATCCCTCCCTCCCTCTCTCCTTCTCTTCCTCCTCACCCTCTTCCTCTTCCCCTTCTCTTCTCCTCCTTTACTTTCTCCTTTTTTCCTTCTCCTTCTTCTCCTTGTCTTTTTGAGACAGGGTGTCCCTATAGCCCCATCTGGCCTGGAACTTGATATATAGACTAGGCTAGCCTGGAATTCACAGAGATCAGCCTGCCTTTGCCTCCTAAGTGCTGGGATCAAAGGCATGTGCCACCACACCTGGCTCAGTTTATGCATTTTTATTTTTATTTTTTTTAATATTTTTAAATTTTTTTTATTTATTTTTTATGTGTATGAATGTACTATCTGCATGGAGGTCTGTGCACCTGTGTTGTGCAATGCTGCAGAGGTCAGAAGAGGGTGTCAGATTCCCCTGGAACTGGAGTTCTCCTGGAATTGGAGTTACAGATGGTTCTCAGCTGCCAACTGCGTGCTGGCAATCGAACCCACATCCTCTGCAACAGCAGCCAGCTATCTCTCCAGCCCCCAGTTTATGCATTTTAAAAAATATTTTATTTGTTTTTTTTTTTTTTTATGTGTTTGAGTGCTTTGCCTGCATGTATGTACATAGACTCATGCAAACTATAACACAGATGCCACAAAAGCCTGGAACTCGGTTTAGATGGTTGTTAGCTGCCATGTGGGTGCTGGTAACTGAATCTGAGTCCTCTGCAAGAACATCTAGTACTGTTAATAGCCTAGCCATCTCTCTAGCCCCAGTTTGTATGATTTTTACCCTTTGGCAAAGGGAGTCAGGATTTAGGAGGAAAGTGATACTCCTCAGCCAGGACAGTTCCCTCACTCAGCTTTGAACCATCTTCTTTCCTGGAGTCCCTGTCCCCAGGCTTCCTGAAATGCGGCCTGCCTTTGAGGCCTCTCAGGTGTTCATACTTCCTCCATTGTCTCTCACTGGAAACGCAGATTTCCACATTGCTATTTCACATCCTTTCAGTTTTTCCTGCAGCATCTTCGTACTGCCATGAGCTGATGGTTTGCTTCTGAATGGTTTGGTTTGGATCCTGTTTTCAGGCTCTGAAATGTACTTCCTCAAGCTGTCGCTTATGGCTGCTGCTGAGGAGGGATGGGGTGGGAGTCCTCTATCTCTAGTGGCTCCTGGAAAAGAGTAGATGCTCCACTGACCATTCCCAGAGTGGAGTGTGGAGTTAGAGCTCCTGAGCTGTTGCGGTGGTCAGGGTTCAGAGGGGCAAAATCATCTGGAAAGATACTTTTTAGGGTAATGACCCACCTGATTACATGGATTGAGATGTGCAGTCATCTGCCACAGCAGCCTGCGGACCAAGGAGACCCAGGTGTGTGGTTTGCAGGGCAATTGCTGATTGAGATTCGAGTGAGAGTCTGAGGCCTGCAGCACCCCCGGAGCGTGAGAAGCAGAGAAGACGATTCCCAGCGCAGTGGGGCAGTCCTTCCACTTTCCCCTGCCTTCCTGTTCTGTTCTGTTCAGGCCCTCGGGGGATTGGGTGATGTCCACCTATGTAGAGAAAACCTACTTAGGACAAAAACTCAAAGGTTAATCTTCCGGATACTCACAAAAAAATGTCAAATTACTTACCTAGGCATGCCTTCGCTTAGTCAAGTTGGCAATCAAAATTAATCACCCCAAGTATCTTTTTTTAGGCTTATTATTATTATTATTATTTAAAATTTTTAATTTATTTTTATGTGTATGAATGTACTGTCTGCATGTAGGTTTGTGCCCCCATGTCGTGCAATGCTGTGGAGGTCAGAAGAGGGTGTCAGATTCCCCTGAAACTGGAGTTAAAGACAGTTCTCAGCCGCCATGTGGGTGCTGGGGATCGAACCCAGGTCCTCTGCAAGAGCAGTCAGTGCTCTTAACCGCTAGGCCATCTCTCCAGGCCCCTAGGCTTATTATTTTTAATTATATATCTGTGTGTCTGTGTGTGGGTATGCATATGTGACTGCAGGTGCCCTCGAAGGCTACAGGTGTGAGATGCCCTGGAGCTGGCAGTTATGAGCCCCACTCAACAATGGGTACCGGGAATTGAACTCGGGTCCTCTGCAAGAATGGTATGTGTTTTTTTGTTGTTGGTTTTTTTTTTTTTTTTTTTTTTTTTTTGTCTTTTTTTGAGACAGGGTCCCCTCCCTGTAAGGCCCCACTTTCCTGGAACTTCCTCTGTAAGACCAGGCTGGCCTGAACTCATAAAGATCCTCCTCCTCGGGCCCCCGAGTAGATTAAAGGCGTGCAAACAAGCAGGCCAGAGGTGTGTGCTTCTTAACTGCCTGACCAACTGCTCCAGCTTCCCAATAAAATAAAATATCATAAGGAAAGGGATGGAACAGCTGCTTGGAATCCCTGTAGGTTTGGCCTGATTCTGTGTAACCTTATATAAGTGAAACACTGTCAGTAAGAAGGGGAGTTCAGTAACCTGGTTTACTTTCATGACCGTCAGTGGGCTCCTCTTTGTGCTCCCAGACAGAACCAGTTGTCTACTGGCAGCAGCCACCGTGGAAGATCAGGGCCAGCAGGAGAACCAGGTCATAGGAATAGAGCTATTCCCACCAGGAGGGCTTACTTTTTTTTTTTTTTTTTTTTTTTGAGACGGGTCCAAGAGAAAAGTTGATGACCTGATTTTGAAAGTCTGACTTGTTACTTGTTGAGGTAGAGAGGTTCTGGCAACAGTCACCTCATAAGAAAATCAAAGAGGTTGCTTCCAGAAAAATCTATTTATCAAATTTCTACATTTAAATCTCAAGAGTCAGAACCATCATGGGAGACCTGGAGAGCTGGCCCAATGGTGAAGAGTGTAGCCTGCTCTTGCAGAGGACCTGAATATGGGTCCTAAGACTCACCTGTAACCCCAGTTCCCCCTGGGGGAGAACTGGAGTTACATTTGGCACCTCTGGCCTCCTGGGAACCTGCACTCATGTGCATGTACCAACCCCCCCTCATATACACTTAATTAAAAATAAAATAAAATCTTTAAAAAAAATTGTTGGGTTTGTTTTCATCACACATACAAAACCCAATAATAGCCATCCATGGGAGACATTGTTATCCATTGCTTTAGGAACTGTGAGTGAAAGATTCAAGGTAAATCTTTGCTAGTACACTCTCTGGAGAGCGTTATATGAAGTGTGTATCTGTGGGAGGCTGGGCAGCCCTGTGGGCCTGTGAGATTCAGCCACCTGGGGGTGGGGGACGGGGAGCACACCTCCTGCCCGGGACTCCAGCCAGAGTGCTCCATCTGTTCTTTTTCTTAGCTTCTGTTTTCACAGTTATGTCACTGTTAGGCTGAGGGAAAGAGATAGCAGAATCAATAGAGTAGAAGATAGAGGCAAATAAATATGTTCAAGTTGGAAGACCAGTGAATCCAGTTTACTAGAGAGTTCTTTCCTTGAAGGGGAATTGCAGAATATTTTATCTTCCTTTTTTTAATTTTTTAAAAAATTTTATTTATTTCTTTTTTTTTAATTTTTTAAATTTTTTATTAATTTTATTTATTTCTGTATGTGTATGAATGTACTGCCTGCATGCAAGTTTGTGCACCTGTGTCGTGCAATGCCACGGAGGTCAGAAGAGGGTGTCGGATTCCCCTGGAACTGGAGTTCTCCTGGAATTGCAGTTTCAGACAGTTCTCGGCAGGCAGCCATGTGGGTGCTGGGGATGGAAACCGGGTCCTCTGTAAGAGCAGTCGGCGCTCTTAACTGCTAGGCCATCTCTCCAGTCCCAATTGTATTTATTTCTGTATGTGTATGAATGTACTGTCTGCATGCAGGTTTGTGCACCCGTGTCATGCAGTGCTGCGGAGGTTAGAAGAGGGCGTTGGATTCCCCTGGAACTGGAGTTCTCCTGGAATTGGAGTTTCGGACGGTTCTCGGCCGCCATGTGGGTGCTGGGGATCAAACCCGGGTCCTCTGCAAGAGCGGTTGGCGCTCTTAACCGCTAGGCCATCTCTCCAGCCCATATCTCCTTTTTTTTTTTTTAAAAGTAACCTTTCACACTTCCAGATATTCATGGACCCTTCCGTTTCTGTACTTTGTCCTCATCCTAGTATAAGCCTCTGCTTTCTGCTTATTTTTCAGCAGGAAGTAGTCCACGGGGATGTCCCCAGCCCTGCCACTGCCCCTGTCCCCACCTTGCTGCACAGCAGCAGATCTTTTAAAAATCAATTCTGGTCATGGGCTTTCAAACCTGGAATCATGCCTTGCTCATGTGGTAAACCCCATGCCTTAAATCTGGGGAATCACTGGATGTTTGTGTGCCTCTCTCTTTCTCTTTTTTTTTTTTTTTTTTTTTTTTGAGACAGGGTCTCCCTATAGCCCCAGCTGGAACTTACTCTGTAGACCAGGCTGGCCTTGAACTCACAGAGATCTGCCTGCCTCTGCCTCCCAAGTGCTAGAATTAAGGGTGTGTGCCAACATGCCCAGCTTAAAGATGGTTCTTAGCTGCCATGTGGGAGTCGAACCCAGGTCCTCTGCAAGAGCAGTCAGTGTTCTTAACCACTGAGCCATCTCTCCAGCCCCATGTGTGCCTCTCTTGTCCCTCCTCATTCTGTGTTACTGAGTTCTTCCAAGAAAAAAACACTAGGATATGCACATGCACATATATGTATATGCATATACAGAGGGAGAGAGAAAAGGGGGGGAGAGAGAGAGAGAGATTATGGAATTGGCTAGTGGTTACGGAGGCTGGCAAGTACAAGAAACTACAAGTGGATCTGGGCATGGTGATGCATGCCTTTAATCCCAGCAGCACTCGGGAGGCAGAGGCAGGTGGATGGATCTCTGTGAGTTCAAAGCCAGCCTGGTCTATATAGCAAGTTCCAGGACAGGTGGGGCTGCAGGGGGACCCTGTCTCAAAAAGACCAAAAAAATAAATAAATAAAAGCTACAAGTGGGCCAGTAGGCTGGAAGCCCAGGCAAGCTAATGCAGATGGACGTCTCAGAGTGTCAGTCTGCTGCATCTCTCCTGCTTGAGGGGACTTGTCTTTATGTTCTACTCAGCTCTTCAGTTGTTTGGGCATGATGAACTCCCACTGTGAGTGATAATCTCCTTTCCCCACTCTTTTGAGTTAAATGTTAATGTCATCCAGAAACACTATCACAATATTGAGATAATGTTTGACCAGTGTCTGGGCCCCTGGTGGCTCAGGCAAGTGGATGCATGTAGTTAAGTGTCACACACACACTCCTCCAGTGTTTTCGTCATCTGCCTGTTAGTCTCCTCTAGGTCCCCCAAGGAGCTGCACCTTTTTTGGACTCTGAGCCTTTGCACATTCCGGTTATTCCATCTGGAGGCCTTTGGGTCTGGCTTATTGTTCAATCGTGTGCCACCACACACAGTTTGTGTTTTTTTAAAAGAATTTTTTTTAAAAGTATGGTGTGTGTGTGTGTAGCACACAAAGTATATGTGGGTACCTGCAGAAGCTAGAAGAGGGCTCTGATCTTCTGGAGTTGGAATTGGTGTGGGCACTGAATTCAGGTCCTCTGTAAGAACAGCAAACACTTTTTTGGTTTTGTTTTGTTTTGTTTTGTTTTGTTTTGTTGAAAACACTTTTACCCATTGAGCCACCTCTCCGGCCCTAAAGGTTCATTGTATTCCCCTTCTCTCACTGGCACCACTTTTTGTTTTGTTAATGACACAGTCAGCATTTCGAATAACCATTATTCTGCTGATATGCAGCACTTCTTAAGATTTATTTTTATTTTTTCTGTGTATGAGTGTTTTGCCTGCAAGTATATAAGTGCACTCATGTCATGCAATGCCTGTGGAAGCCAGAAGAGGTCATTGGATCCCCTGGAATTGGAGTTACAGATGCTTATTGTTGGGTGCTGGGAACCAAACCCTGGTCCTCTGCAAAACAGCCAGTGCTCTTAGTACTGAGCATCCCAGCTCAGTGTTTTCCCATTTGTCTTTTTTTTTTTTTTTTTTTTTTTCAGTACTAGGGCTTGAATCCAGAGCCTCACGTATGCTAGGCAAGCAAGCACTCTACCACTAAACTGCATTCTCAGCCCCTGTATAAGTTCTGTTTTGAGGCCGTCTCCCCACAGTTTACAATCCACCTGTTCTTGCAGAATACTATGGCAAATAATAGGTTAAATGACTACTGCATTGTTAAATTACAAAACTGATACCCAGAAGAATTAATTCTAATGATAGGCACGGCTTCCTTTTTCCTACCCTAAATTAGGTATTAATAACACAGCTCCATGTGACCAGTGTGAAAGCATTTAATTCTCGATGACAATTAGGCAATACCACAGCTGACTTGAAGCATTTCTCTCGGCCATTGAGTTGCTTCTCTGGTGTCGCCCTGCCATTCTCCCTGTCAGTCAGAGGGATGAGTGTGCAGCACACGCTCTCGGCTAATTTATGACCATGGCATATAAAGCCCAGGATTATTCTGGGGTTGTGGCCTTTGTCGTAAACAAACTTACCTGAAGAAAGAGTTATTTCTGAAATTGAAGAAGGAACATGGAGAAAACAACAAGGCCGTGGGTAGGCATAGCTCAGTAGAGGCTTGTTAGTGTAGGACCCTTCTCTAGCTACGAGCAGGTCCAGCGCAGTCCTGCTAAAGGAAGGGGAGCGGTGGCTGCCTGTGATCGCTGCTGGGGAGCTGACCCCTCAGCACAGAGGTCAGTTGGTCACTTTCGTAACCCAGCCTGAGTGACTGCTGTCCCTCTCAGGTCCTTAGCCTGAGAAATGGAATGCTTCCCATCTGGCCGTGCTATCCCAGCTGTCCAGAGATGGCTGGCCTGATGGCTGATGGCCGATCTTCAGCCTACACCCACTCACAGTCCACACCACAGGTTGGTGACTTGATTAGTCTCTGTCCAACCCCACACTAGCTTACCAGGTTAGTGACCTGATTGATGCCCATCTAACCCACTAGCTTCTGACACTCGAAATCCAGGCCTGTTCCAGCCTGCATACAGGTAAAATAATGGACCCGAGAATTCTGTGATGATGGTAATGGAGAATTCACTTTATTGCATGCTGGGAGTCACTTTTAAGCAAAATGACATCATCTCTCAGAGCCAATCACACACCCCAGTCTCACGCCCCTGTTTGCTGCTGCCCCACCTAGTGTCATGTGCCTGGGCTACGAATTGCTTCCTCTCGGGGAGGGGTCAGAGGAACCCCATGACTTCCACATTATACCCTGAGGGAAGTTAGCCGAGAACTAGTCCCTAATTCAAATTGGATCTTCCCACATCTCCCCCTTTTTATTTTATTTTTTTCTGAGTGGCAGATGAGCCCATTGGGGAGGTTGGCATCATGAAGGAACCCGGGCCTTTAATAGTCAATTGCTTAAACCTGTCTTGAATGCCAGGCAGACGCAAGCCAGACCTAAGATTTTATTTTTTACACTAAAACCAATTTACGCCCCCCCAAAATCAACCATGAGGTGAACTAATTGTCAAACATAAGTAATGAATACAAGCAACCTTCATGCAAAACCAAACTGTAAGTACCTATATTCAAATTTGTACAACCCAAGGTCCCCATAGTCCAACCGGAGAGGCTTATATGGGAAAGTGGGGCTGGTGTAACCTAGCAAACTCTTAGCAGGAGGGACTCTCTGAACTCCAGCTCACTAAGTAGAGCAGGCAGCTTCTTTAGGGAAAAGAGAACAAGCCATTCAAGTCTTAAACAAGAGTTAGGTTACCCAACTGCTGCCTTAATCAAGTTCATTAAAACTGAATGTATATTTAAAACTTCCTAATTATTAACTTCACTGCTATGTAAGTACTGATAGCTAAATTCCTTCCTGAGGCCTAAGGGCATCTTGATTTAGGAAGCAGGGGAAAGTGTAAACCTTTGGCTTTCATTAAGTGTTTCTAAGTAGTAAGTCCCAAATGTCTACAGTATAAATACATAAAATACTCAAAGTTGGTACTAGAGAGATGGCTCAGAGGTTAAGAGCACTTACTGTTCTTGCAGAGGACCCAGGTTTGGTTCCCAGCACCTTCACCAGGCAGCTCACAACCACCTGTAACTCAAATTCCATGGTATCCTATGCCATCTGATCTCCACAGGCACCTGTGCACACATGGTGCACATAAAGTTACGAAGGCACACACATGTATACAATAAATAAATAAGCAAATAAGTTGAAAATACCCAACGTTTAGCTGCTCTGGGAAAAAGCACTTGGTCTGAAAACTCTGATCCTGTTTGCATTTGCCCAGCCACTGTATTTTGATGGCTCAAAGAAGAGTAAAATAAATAAGCATTCAACAAACACACACGCACACACACATACACACAGAAAGAGACAGAGATACAGAGATAGAGAGACAGAGAGAAAGATCAGTGTAAAAATAGACTGCGTTTTGGTTTACTGGTGTTCTAGTTTGCTTTTCTATTGCTGTGACAAAACACTCTGACCAGTACCAACTTAGGGAGGAAAGAGTTTATTCGTCTTATATCTCCTGGGTCACAGTTCATCACTCAGGGAGCCCAAGATAGGAACTCAGGGCAGGAACCTGGAGGCAGGAACTGAAGCACAGGCCATAGAGGAATGCTTCTTACTGGCTTGCTCCTCTGGCCCATGCTCAGCCTGCTTTCTTATATAATGTACAACAACCTGCCCAGGGGTGGCACTGCCCACAATGAGCTGGGCCCTCCCACATTGCTCAACAATGAAGACAATACTCAACAGATGTGGCCACAGACCAGCCCAATGGAGGCAGTTCCCCAATTGAGGCTCCCTCAACCCAGGTGTGTCAAGTTGATACTAAAGCTATCCAGCATCACTGTGGAATGTGCATGTATGATAGTTTGCTTGAACTCCTGCCCTGAGCTGGGCCATAAGATACAAAGGACACTTTGCAATTGATATGAGAACTCTGATAGTAGTGACAGGACATTGAGAGCTTCATCCACAGATGCTACATGGGGCCAGCCTAGTTCACAATGCATTTTACCTAAGGGAAAGCTAAAGAATTTGGCCTGTATGTGGCCTAGCACAGGAAGCTGACTCTGAATTGGGAAGGCAACACCAGCAGTGGCTCCCAGCAGTTGTCCTGTAATTACAAATCTCTCTCTCTCTCTCTCTCTCCATACCACCTAACAGCTGTGCACTCCAAAGGTAGAGGTCTGACCTCTGGTTTTATTTGGAGATGTGGTGTGATAGGACCAGCTGATGGGACTGTCAGGAGAGCTATTGCGACGACTGTGCACAGTAAAAAGTCCAGTGAATGTTAACTCTCTCACCATATCCATTGGTGGCCTCGAAGGGTGTCACCTGGCTTCCAGGCTGCTTTGGTGGCTTGGTGGTGTCCCAGCTGCTCTTTTCTGTGACACAGTACAGAGCTAGGTTTTGGAAAAGTTCCACTACAGAGTAGTTCAACTACTGGCTGCTATGCACTTGTGAAGTTACACCTGTTTCTTTTTCTATTTGTTTTTATCTTTGTATGTGCATGTGATGTGTGGGGTGTGCGTGCATGCGTGTGTGTGTGTGTGTGTGTGTGTGTGTGTGTGTGTGTGTGTGTAGGTCAAGTATCTGTCCTCACCTTCCTCCTCCTTTGAGGCAAGGTTTGTAACAGCGGTTCTCTAAGCCCTCTGGTGCCAACCTATGCCATTTGCAATCCAGGGATTTCACTTCTCTCAGCTGTTCTGAGACCTGATGTGATTATTAGCTGAGGCGGGAGGATTTTAAGAAAGAGAGGTCTCACCTTATGAAGCAGCTGTTTTTTCAGTGTCCTTAGGTAAGAAGAGGTTGATGCTGCAGGCCCAGAAGGTTCAGAGGATTTGGGAGTTCAGAGGTCTGGACTTATGCACGAACTGTCCTGTTACAAGTCTCTGGGTGGCTTCATCTGTGAAAACACCTCACTTGTCCAGGATGTGACCAAGGGTTTCTGGTGGGGTCCCCTCCCCAGTGGCAGAGCATCTTCTCTATTTCAGCTTGGGCTCCATTCCAAGCTTGAAGCTTGGTAATTCTTTTTTTTTCTCCTTATGTGTCAAGTGTTTGCCTATATAAATGTAATTATACCTGTGTCATGCAATGCTCACAGAGGCCAGATATGGTTGTTAGCTGCCATGTGGGTGCTAGGAACCAAATCTGAGTCCTCTGCAAGATCAGCCAGTACTCTTTTTTTTTTTAACAGAGCTCGACCTGCCTCTGCCTCCGGAGTATTGGGATTAAAAGGTGTGTGCCACCATGCCTGGCCTAAGGCGGTTCTTAGCTGCCATGTGGGTACTGGGAATCAAACCCAGATCCTCTGCAAGAGCAGTCAGTGCTCTTTTTTTTTTTTTTTTTTTTT
>VZQC01005555.1:725166-742779 GCA_009823505.1 Rhizomys pruinosus
CAGGAGTCATCCATAGGGTTGGTAAAGGTTGGCGTGGGATTATCCTGCACCTTTCCAGTGTAGTCTCTTCTTCGTGATCCTGGCATATGGGCTTCTCCTTGCCTGTATTCCAATGTGAGTCCTGAATGCCTCTTCACTGTGTTGAAGGCGTGCTTTGCTACTGGGCTCAGGAGATCTCCGCAGTCAGTGCTCTTAACCGCTGAGCCATCTCTCCAGCCCCAATGTTTTTTCAGCCAGTACCCTTAACCACTGAGCCATCTCTCCCCCAACAAGCCTTAATAATTCTGCTGATCAGTAGTTGTAGCAGCAGTGGCTCAAGGGAAAGAGGGAACAACCAGAAGTTCCTGTTATGTAGGGGCTTCTCTCTGTGGCTGGCAGACCCACAGGCTGAAGATGAGCACCCCTCGGGCTACCTCCCTCTTCTCCTTGGCAATTATGAGATTAATGGTCGAAATCCTATTTTTAGCAAACTTTAAGAGCTCTTATTACAATTTTCATTTTGGGAATAGACATATAATATATTCCCATAACAAGTTGAGGTAGTACTGGTTATTCTAGCAAGAGTTGGGCTGGGTCCCTATCCCCCTATCCTTCTCCTGCCAACCATGCTGGGTGGAGTCAAAGTCTGGTGGTGGATGTGCTTCTCTGGCCTGAAGCCCTGGTATTGCCTGTATCTGAATAGGAGGAAGAGGGTGAGAAGCCACTAGCACAGTGTCCTATTCCCATGTCTCTGGGATATCAGCCAGAACCCCTTAGCACTGGGGCTCTGGGAATAGCCCAGGCTAGCTCAGTAGTGTCTGCTGTTTCTTCTTGATCGCAGTAAAAAAAAAAAAAAAGCATGGAAGACCTTACTTGAGTAGCAAACTTTATCAGACTCTTTACATAATACTATATAGAAAATCTTTTTTATATAATCTGGTGTTTTATAATTGTTATAAATTTTTTATATAATACCGTATAGAAAATCTTTATATAATACTGTATAGGAAATCTCTTACTGGGTCTGGAAGAATTCATTGTGTATGTCAGAAGGGTTCACTGGCAGAAAGCCTGTTCCTGCTTTTTCTGTCATGGTACTAGCTTGTCAGGCGCTCACTGTCAGTCATCTGAGTCAAGCCCTTCCTTGTTTGGGCTCACAGTAGCCATGCTGATAATTATGTTCTATCATCCCATTTTGTAGAGGGAGCCAAGGCATAGAGAGGGTTTAAATGACATGCTCACAGCATTTGTGTGCAGTAGATTGAACTTTAAGTCCATGTCTGCTTGATTTTAGAGTCCTGGCACTGAACCTTTAAAACTCAAGATATCAGCCAGGCGAAGTGGTGCACACCTTTAACCCCAGCACTCTGGAGGCAGAGGCAGACAGATCTCTGTGAGTTCAAGGCCAGCCTGGTCTACATAGCGAACTCCAGGCCAGCTGGGACTAAAGGGAGACCCTGTCTCAAAAAAAAAAAATTGAGATATATTTCACCAAGATATAATTCATTATTTATTTATTTATATGTATGAATGTACTGTCTGCATATAGGTGTGGTGCATTGCCACGGAGGTCAGAAGAGGTTCTCGGAGTCTCCTGGAACTGGAGTTCTCCTGGAATTGGAGTTTCAGACGGTTCTCGGCCGCCATGTGGGTGCTGGGGATCGAACCTGGGTCCTCTGTAAGAGCGGTCAGCGCTCTTAACCGCTAGGCCATCTCTCCAGCCCCTAATTCATTCTTTTAAAAGCTACAGTTCAGGGGCTGGAGAGAAGGCTCAGCAGTTAAGAGCACTAATTGCTCTTGCAGAGAACTGGGGTTCAATTCCCAGCACTCACATGTCAGCTAGCAACCATCTGTAACTCCACTTCCGGGGCTCTGACACTCTCTTCTGACCTCTGCCTTCTACCGCACAGGTACACTTACACACATGCAGGCAATACACACATACACATAAAATTAAAATAAAATATTTTATTTTTTATGTGTATGAGTGTACTATCTACATGTAGGTTGGTGCACCCGTGTTGTGCAGTGCCGTGGAGGTCAGAAGAGGGCGTTGGATTCCTCTGGAACTCGAGTTAAAGACGGTTCTTAGCCACCATGCGGGTGCTGGGAATCGAACCTCTGCAAGAGCTCGGTGCTCTTATCCGCTGGGCCATCTCTCCAGCCCTAAAATAAGATATTTTTTAAATAATAAAAAAAGATACAGTTCATTGGTTTTCAGTCTAGTAGTAAAGGTGTCAGTCACCACCACTAATTCTAGAACATTCTTATTTCCCCCAAAGAAAGCCCTGCCCCATTAGCAGCAGTTCCTCCTCCCACCCTCCCACTAAACTTCCTGTCTCTGGACTTGTCTATTCTGGAGATTTTGTAATGGAGTATACAACATGTAATCTTCTGTGTCTAAGTTCTTCTACTTAGTTTAGTGTTGTAGCATGAACCAGTTTTTTCCTTTATACGGCTGAGTAACATTCATTCTGTGGTTATACTGTATTTTGTTGACTGTCATTTGAGTTGGTTTCTAACTTTGGTTATTATAAATAATGCTGCTGAGGATATTTATGTACCAGCTTTGTGTAGTCACATCTATCTAACTCACTTAGATATATATCTAGGAGTAGAATTTCTGGGCCATATCATAATTCTTTGAGTTAACTAGACTTTTACCTGAAAAACGTTTGAATGTCCTCAAAGAATAAAAAAATAAAATGGTCAGGCATGGTGGCACATGCTCTTAATCCTAGCACTTGGGAAGCAGAGGCAGGTGGATTTCTGTGAGCTTGGAGGTCAGCCTGGTCTACAATAGTGAGTTCCAAGCCAGCTAAGGCTGCATAGTGAGACTGTACCTCAAAAATTAAATAATAAATTTAAAATTTTTAAATAAAAAAATTAAATGAAGGGGTTGAAGAGATGGCTCAGTGATTAGGAACCCTTGCTGCTCCTGAAGAAGACCCAAGTTCGGTTCCCAGAACTACCCACTTGAGTAGGCAGCTCCCAGCTCCCTGTGACTCTTAATTCCAGGGGATCTCACACCCCTTTCTGGCCTCTACAGGTACTTATAAACATGACTTGTGCATACAAAGACCTACTCATAGATTTAAAAAAAATAAAATAAATATGGGGCTGGAGAGATGGCTCAGAAGACACAGGTTCAAATCCCGGCACCCACATGGCAGCTGACAACCATCTGTAACTCCAGTTTCAGGGGCTCTGAGGCACTGCACAACATACATGAACTTACACACATGTGGGCAGAATATGCATACACATGAAAAATAAATAAATTTTAAAAATAGAATGAATAACGCAGTTACTGAGGAAGTGCTTGAGCTGTTGCACTGTGTGCAGCAAGGTTCGGCGTGGAATGAGGGGTTTTTCCCTTAGAGCTTTGTTATTTTGACTTACAAAATCAGTGATGATCAGGCTGGGGACAGCAACGTGAGTTCTGTAGCAACACTCGGGTTTCTGTTTCTGTCATCCTTGCCCATCATGGGACATATTCAAGTGTTTTTAAGACAAACTTGAAAAGGTGATGAACTAATTTTTTTTTTAGTGTCCTACTACTAAAAATCGAGCTACTGGCCGTGTGATGGCTAAATTGTGACATGAATAAATAGTACTTCCGTCCCAGCCTGTTGGGAGACTCCTGGGAGGACAATCCAGACTGGACTATCCATCAGCAGAGGGTCCTGGGGCCCTTCCCCACAGATGACTTAAGAGCACAAGAAGGAAGCTGGGCGTGGTGGTGCACACCTTTAATCCTAGCACTTGGGAGGCAGAGGCAGGTGGATCTTTGTGAGTTCAAGGCCAGCCTGGTCTACATAGCGAGTTCCAGGACAGCTGGAGCTACTGGGAGACCTTGTCTCAAAAAGACNGACTTAATCTTGTTCACCCCTCTGTATCTACGAGAATTTTTTTTTCTTCAGTAACTGAGGGAATAAATGAATATGAATGCACAAATAAAAATAAATGTAAGGTTTACAAGAACTTTCTTTTGAAGTCTAGGTAACATTTACTTCTTGAAGTAAATGGTACTTATTTTTTCTTTTTTTAAATATATATATATATTTTTTAATTTTTTTAAATTTATTTTTTGTGTATGAATGTACTGTCTGCATGTAAGTTGATGCACCTGTGTCGGGCAGTGCCTCAGAGGTCAGAAGAGGGTGTCGGATTCCCCTGGAACTGGAGTTAAAGACTGTTCTCAGCCGCCATGTGGGTGCTGGGGATCAAACCCAGGTCCTCTGCAAGAGCAGTTGGTGCTGTTAACCACTAGGCCATCTCTCCAGGCCCTTTTAAATATATTTTTATTCTTATTAAACTTTTTCATACATCATACATCATTTCTCAATCCAATTTACAGTTAGTAAATGGTATTTATTTTTTTTTATTATTATTTATTTATTTATTTATTTTTGTATGTGTATGAATGTACTGTCTGCATGCAGGTCTGTGCACCCATGTCGTGCAATGCCGCGGAGGTCAGAAGAGGGTCTCGGATTCCCCTGGAACTGGAGTTCTCCTGGAATTGGAGTTACAGACGGTTCTTGGCCGCCATGTGGGTGCTGGGGATCGAACCCGGGTCCTCTGCAAGAGCGTCGGTGCTCTTAACCGCTAGGCTATCTCTCCAGCCCCAGATTTATTTCTTATGCAATGTCTCCTGAAGACTCCCAAAGCCAAACTAATTAAATGTATTGTAACTGTAGAAATAATTTGACCAAGATAATACACTATGCCTACAGAAATGACTATTTTACGCTTGTTTAAAACTGTTGGGAATGAGTATCTCTGGGGCTAATTCTGGGAATATAACAATTGAAGGTCATTGAAGATCATTGTCATTTCTCTAACGTTAGCAAATTGTCCTTGTAAAGACATGGTCGAATTTTAATTTTGAAAAATTCATAGTAACTAAGCTTGATAATTTGTTGTGTTTATTGTGTGTTTGGTTACTATCCATGCTTAATCTATGTCTGGAGCTTAAAATCTGGGAAAAGCGTAATTTTTTTTTTTTTTACCATGCATCAATGTTTGAAGAAAAGCGTAATTTTGAAGGCAGCCTATGCTAGGAAATAATTGTAGATCAGGAGATGCTACTAGAGTGAGTTGACTTCGGGCAAGGCATTCTGTGGCACTTCTCTCCACCTACCTCAGCCTTGCCTTCTTGAGGTCAGAGCCAGTTCAGAAAGCATCTTTCCAAGCCTGTTCTGTGTACGTACTTGTTTGATCATCAGTGAATGATGATGGGATAGTGGGAATCACAGGGCTTCCCTGACGGCCAGCTTGAGGTCTTCACCCCCATGTCTACCAAGACCCCTGATCCAAGCAAAGCTCTGTGCTGAAGCCAAGCACTGTTATTTGGAAAAAGTACCCAGAGTGTTCCCGGGGCAGGCAGCCTCGGGGACCTGCTAAACACAGGTGACAGCGGAAGGGACCTAGGGAGGCTCAAGTGTTGGGAGAGACATGGAAGCTAACTGGAGATTTTTAAAAATAATTTATTTATTTATTTATTTAATTTTTATGTGTATGAATGTACTGTCTGTATGTAGGTCTGTGCACCCGTGTCGTGCAATGCCGCGGAGGTCAGAAGAGGGTGTCAGATTCCCCTGGAACTGGAGTTAAAGATGGTTCTCAGCCGCCATATGGGTGCTGGGGATCGAACCCGGGTCCTCTGCAAGAGCAGTCGGTGCTCTTAACCGCTAGGTCATCTCTCCAGCCCACTAACTGGAGATTTTAGCCTCTCGTTGACCTCGTTTGCATTCATGGGGTGGGTGCCTTCTCTGGGTGTGTGCTATAATCTGCTGTGTGGGCAGTCCTCCTGACTAACCTATGAAGTCAATAGTTACCATTAGCTCTGTCTTATAGACAGACAGTAAGGCCCGGGGAAGTTAGCTTGTTCTGCAGGCTCCTGAGGCAATGTGTGGTTACACTATAAAGCAGACCTTCTTTCCTTTTGCTGCTTCTACTCATCCTACCTCAGCCAGCCTTGGCAGAAAAACAAGAAGTGGGACCTAGCAATCCTCTGCAACCATGCTGTAGAGAGAGTTGTTATGGTGCTGGCATTTTGGGTCTTAACATCTGTACTTGCAGAAGATGGGCAGTGTTAGCATAAAGTCACACACCACTGAGACATGCTTGCTAACAGATACAGCTTTTACAGAGTTACTACAGGGGACTGGGAAGATAGTTCAGTGGTTAAGAGCACTGGCTGCTCTTCCAGGGGACCCAAGCTCAGTTCTCAGCACTCACATGATGGCTCATAACCTCCTGTAACTCCAGTTCCAGGTGATCTAATGTCCTCTTTTGGCATCTGTGAGCTGTGCACCAACATGGTGTGTGCAAAAACATACACATAAAGTAAAAGTAAATCTTAAAAAAAATAGTTATAATAGAGTCATGCAGCCGACGGGACTTGGGGCCAGGACAGAGGAGCAGTATTTGTACATCACGTCTGAGCATGTGGAGGTTATGATACATTTCAGTGGTAGGGGACCCCGAACCGGGGCCAAGTCTAGAGAAAACAGTCATTTATTTTTGAGGATCATACAGATGTAGAAAAATCAAAGCAAGTGTGCAGCTAGGAGACTGAGTGGTCTCCCTGAGGCTTGTGGTCCCCTCAGAGGACCCACGTTTAGTTCCCAGCATCTACATAGTGGCTAACAACCATCTATAACTCCAGTTCCAAGGGATTCAATGACCTCTTCTGAGGTCTGTGGACATTGCATGCGTGGGTACACTTTTTTTTTCTTTTTGGTATTTTCGAGACAGGGTTTCCCTGTAGCCCCAGCTGTCCTGGAACTCGCTCTGTAGACAAGGCTGGCCTTGAACTCACAAAGATCCGCCTGCCTCTGCCTCCTGCATGCTAGGATTAAAGGTGTGTGCCACCACACCCAGCTCATGGGTGCACTTCTATGCAAAACACCATGCACATAAAATAAAAATCAATAAAAAGTCAGTTATCATGGTTGTTGAAAAAAAATTTCCATGCTAGGAATCAAACTCGGAGCCTTTGGTTTATTCAGTAAGAACTCTCCTACTCAGTGGGATCATGAATCATGAATTGCTGAGGCTGGAGAGATGGCTCAGCAGTTAAGAGCACTGACTGCTCTTGCAGAGGACCCGGGTTCTATTCCCAGCACCCACATGGTGGCTAAGAACTGTCTTTAGTGCCAGGCATGGTAGCACATACCTTTAATCCTAGCATTCTGAGGCAGAGGCAGGCGGATCTCTGTGAGTTCAAGGCTAGCCTGGTCTACAGAGTGAGCTCCGGGCTATCTGGGACTTAAAGGGAGACCCTGTCTCGAAANTCAGAAGAGGGTGATTCCCCTGGAACTGGAGTTAATGACGGTTCTCAGCCACCATGTGGGTGTTAGGGATCGAACCCAGGTCCTCTGCAAGAGCAGTTGGCGCTCTTAACCGCTCGGCCATCTCTCCAGCCCAGTATGAGTGTATTTTCTGCATGTCTCTAAGTGCACCCATGTTGTACAATAACCCAAAGAGGATTGGATCCCTTGGAACTGGAGTTACAGATAGTTGTTAGCCACCATGTGGGTGCTGGGAATTCAACCCTCTGCAAGAGCAGTCAGTACTCTTAAACCTCTGAGCCATCTCTCTAGCCCACATTTATTTATTTATTTATTTACTTATTTACTTATTTATTTATGACAGGACCTTATGTAGCCTAGGCTGGCCACAAACTCACCACATAGAAGGCTTCCACCTCTCAAGTACTGAGATTGCAGATGTGCAACTCCACATCCAGGTTTAAAAAATAACTTTTTGATGTAATTGATGTATTTTTTCCTGGACTTTCTAGCCACCTGTTTTTACAACTTCCCTATTTTGATCTAACCGATTTGCAGAACTTTTGTCTTCTTTTTTTTTTTTTTTTTTTTTTTTTTTGGTTTTTTTGAGACAGGGTCTCCCTGGAGCCCCAGCTGTCCTGGAATTCGCTCTGTAGACCAGGCTGGCCTTGAACTCACAAAGATCCGCCTGCCTCTGCCTCCCAAGTGCTGGGATTAAAGGCGTGTACCACCACGCCTGGCCCAACACCCTCTTCTGACCTCCACGGCATTGCACAACACGGGTGCACAAACCTAAATGCAGACACTACACTCATACACATAAAAAATATAAATAAAAATTCTTTTTTTTAAAAAAAGGTTCATTACTAGTCAGATGTGGGGGTATATACCTGTACACCCAGAGCTTGGATGCTAGAGGCAGAAGCAGAAGTTCAAGGCCAGCCTTAACTATGTAGTGAAATCAGGGCCAGCCTGGGCTATATGAGACCCTGACACAGGAAAGAAGACTGTTATTTTATACTGGAATCATTCAATTTTTTGCAACAAACTAGTGAATAAAAACTATTGTCCTTCCTGTTTTATACATGAAGAACCGGACTGGAGAATCATTAAGAAATTTATCCAAAACAAATGGCAGAGCCGGGATTCCTTAGGGAGGTTTGGGCCTTGGGAACATGGAGTACAGAGGAATGTTGTGAATCTTCTGAGCAAAGACCATCTTTGAATCAGATATGAAGGAGAACTTTGGAGATGGGTCAGAGAGTAAAAATCCAAAATGACATGAGGGAGCTTGCAGAGACCCTTTGCAGCCACGCTGGGGAACAGAACGTGGGGAGAGGGTGTCAGAAAAAGATGTGGTTGGGGACAGAGGATGCGGTCAGACCTCGATGGATTTGTGCATCACTGGCCTTTAGGGGACTGTAAACTGAGGGTTCCAAGCTGAGGAGAAACATGAGCACCTGTGCATTGTGGGAAGAGACTGGTAGGAGTGACAGGATGACTTCATGTGCAGACTCATGCCTTTAATTACCAGTGCCTTTAATGTGAATGATTTTTGCCACATAAAAATTCTTTAGAGAGAGATACAGAGAAAAAGAAGTCCACTGAGCTAGATTTTACTCCTTAGTCTCCGGCAGAACTGGTTTGTTTAGAATAGATAAGTACATTCCTTTCTTCGTTCATGTTTTTGCTCCACTCTTTCTTTTGACACTCAGCTTCCCGTTTTGCACTGGGGACCTACCACTCTTCAAAACCAATTCAGAGGCCAGGTTCCTTTTCCTTTATGATTATCTGCAATTATGTCTTCTCTTTCTCATCTGAATTGTAAATTCTTTGATTTGCTCAGGGAAGAGCACTTGCTTGTCGACCACAAGGCTCAATGCCCAGCACTGACAAGACAAGAAAAGAGGAGAGAGACAGACAGACAGAGACAGAGGTGGTTAAGGAAGAATGTAAGAGTCCTAAAGCTGAGTGTCAGTCACAAAAATCACCTAATAAGCAGACTTATGGCGGGGACTGCCAAATGTAATATTAAACCGTTGAAGAGAATTGGAAGTCCAAGAGTCTCAAAAGCCCAGACAGCTGTGACTGGTCACCCTAATGCTATTGATAAGCCTAACTCTGGAGTTGAGACCCTTTTAGCATCTCTGAACATGTCTAAGGAGAGTGAAGTACAGTCTCATCTCACCCTGGAGAATGTCCAGAGAAAAGCACTTGTCCAGTCATTTGTTATGAAAGGAACATGGATGCTTAAAGAAATCTAAAAAACTGATGGCCCTGACACCATGGACTATAAGAATGATATGAAATAATTCAGTAATGAAGTTGCTGTTTCTTCTAATCAAATAGATGAGTATGGACTGTCATCATAGCCTAAAGCAAATAAGAAATCAGCACCTTACATTCACCATCCTCACAGTACTAATGAATACCAAAATGTTCCATCTGTGGATAGCATGTGTTGGCCTGGCCAGATCCCTGCTGCATCCACACCAGTAACTGAACTTTCTAAAATTTTTCCCTTGTTGGAATACCACAACCAAATTTCTCCTTTCTGAGACCACCACAGACAATGACAGTTTGCCCAGTGAAGTTGATGATGGCACAGGCCACAGTGCCACTCCAAAAATGAAGCCAAGGAGAAAGCTGCATTTTTTGCTTTTGGGCTCCTTAGGGATGAATTTTCCTCTGCCTTCTCTAATATTTCCAAGTTATCCTCCTGCCGTACCACCTGGAACTATTCCTTCAGTTTTTCCCCAGCCTACTGCTAGTAGAATGCTAGTAGTATCTCAGCTCTTTGGCTCAGTGCCGTGGAGACCACCAGTGCCAGTTCCTGGGAAGCCCTTCCACCATCCTTCACCTCCTGGGACCAGGACCATGGCTGCAGGAGTGCCAGGCAGGGTATACAATCAGTTCATACCTCTGCAGGTGTCCAAGAAAAGGGGGGCTGCAAACAAAAAGAACTTGGAGAATAAAGAGACCCAGAGTTCTTCCCAAGCCACACCACTTCAGACTAGCAAGCCACGGCCTTCTGAAGCCACCACAGTGATGCCACAGGAAAGTGCGTCTGCCTCTTCGAAGTCCTCTCAGGTTGCTCGGCCTGTGCCTCCTCAAGTTGAAACTGCCTCCCAAGGCCATAGTTCATCTCACCGGAAGTCAGCACCAAGTTCTTTTAGATCAAGGAAACTGGCTGTTGATTTTAGCGTTTCTAAACCTTCTGAATAAATTTGGTACCTGGGAATTCATTTATTTTGTTTCCTCTACCTTTTTTAATAAATTGATATCTATGTGTCAGAAATATACTATTTTAGAATATGTCTGAGTTGAATATTTTTTAATTTTTTATTATTTATTTATTTATTTATTTATTTATTTATTTATTTGTGTGAATGTATTGTCTGCATGTAGGTTTGTGCACCTATGTTGTGCAATGCTACGGAGGTCAGAAGAGGGCGTCAGATTCCCCTGGAACTGGAGTTCTCCTGGAATTGGAGTTACAGATGGTTCTCAGTCACCATGTGGGTGCTGGGGATCGAACCCGGGTCCTCTGCAAGAGCAGTCGGGCTCTTAACTGCTAGGCCATCTCTCCAGCCCCTTGAGTTGAATATTTTTTATTTTTATCAGGCACATTTTTTTTTTTTTTTGGTCTTTTTGAGACAGGGTCTCCCTGTAGCCCAAGCTGGCCTAGAACTTGCTCTATAGACCAGGCTGGCCTTGAACTCACAGAGATCTGCTTGCCTCTGCCTCCCGAGTGTACCGTCTGGCTTATCAGGCACTTTTGATGCTGTTGAAGACTGTGTATCAAATTGTGCCTTTAAATATGTAGTTATACATCAGTGATACCTCCATAAAGCTGTAAAAAAAAAAAAAAAGGCTAAACTTGGGGCTGGAGAGATGGCTCAGCAGTTAAGAACGCCTACTGCTCTTGCAGAGGACCCGGGTTCAATTCCCAGCACCCACGTGGCGGCTAAGAACTGTCTTTAACTCCAGTTCCAAGGGAAACTGACGCCCTCTTCTGACCTCTACGGCACTGCATGACACAGGTGCACCAAACTACATGTAGACAGTATACTCATACACATAAAAAAATTGCAGCCGGGCGTGGTGGCGCACGCCTTTAATCCTAGCACTTGGGAGGCAGAGACAGGCGGATCTTTGTGAGTTCAAGGCCAGCCTGGTCTACAAGGTGAGTTCCAGGACAGCTGGGGCTACAGGGAGACCCTGTCTCGAAAAGATTAAAAAAAAAAAAATTGCAATTACAAAGTATAAGTCTGGCCAAGGAGATAGCTCAGTTGGCATTATTTTAAAAAATTAAAGAAAAAAAAAGAGGCTAAACTAAATTAAATCCTATACTAAGATAAATGTCAGACCAGGAATGGTGGTTCATGCCTATAATCCTAGCCCTCAGAAGGCTGAGCTGGGAAGATTGCCACAACTTAGAGGCCAGCCAGGGCTCCATAGTGAGTTCCAGGGCAGCCTGAGCTATGACATGAGACTCTGCTTCAGAAACAAAAAAATTTAAAATAATTATCCCTGGGCTAAACATTAAAATGTTAACTCTACTTATTTGAGCATCCTTGAACTGTGGACTAGATATCATATTAGCAATAATATAAGCTTTTTACACCATTATTGAAGAATAAGTAAATACAGCATGAAAATTAGGCCTCAAAGATAATTTCCTAAATGTGGATTTTATTTCTCTTTTTAATAATTTAGCAAAATGCCAGGGAGAGTGTCTCTTCCTTAGTGTATCATTATTACTCTCTCAGTCAGCCCCTCAGACCCACTGTGTGTTATCTCTCTGCTGTCCGTCACCCCCTCAGACCCACTGTGTGTTATCTCTATTGTCTGTCAGCCCTTTAGACCCACTGTGTGTTATCTCTCTGTTGTCTGTCACCCCCTCAGACCCACTGTGTGTTATCTCTCTGCTGTGTCACCCCCTCAGACCCACTGTGTGTTATCTCTCTGCTGTGTCACCCCCTCAGACTCACTGTGTGTTATCTCTCTGCTGTCTGTCACCCCCTCAGACCCACTGTGTGTTATCTCTCTGCTGTGTCACCCCCTCAGACCCACTGTATGTTATCTCTCTGTTGTCTGTCAGCCCCTCAGACCCACTGTGTGTTATCTCTCTGCTGTCCATCAGCCCCTCAGACCCACTGTGTGCTCTCTCTCTGCTGTCTGTCAGCCCCTCAGACCCACTGTGTGTTATCTCTCTGCTGTCTGTCAGCCCCTCAGACCCACTGTGTGTTATCTCTCTACTGTCTGTCAGCCCCTCAGACCCACTGTGTGTTATCTCTCTGCTGTCTGTCAGCCCCTCAGACCCACTGTGTGTTATCTCTCTGCTGTCTGTCAGCCCCTCAGACCCACTGTGTGTTATCTCTCTGCTGTCTGTCAGCCCCTCAGACCCACTGTGTGTTATCTCTCTGCTGTCTGTCAGCCCCTCAGACCCACTGTGTGTTATCTCTCTGCTGTCTGTCAGCCCCTCAGACCCACTGTGTGTTATCTCTCTGCTGTCTGTCAGCCCCTCAGACCCACTGTGTGTTATCTCTCTGCTGTCTGTCAGCCCCTCAGACCCACTGTGTGTTATCTCTCTGCTGTCTGTCAGCCCCTCAGACCCACTGTGTGTTATCTCTCTGCTGTCTGTCAGCCCCTCAGACCCACTGTGTGTTATCTCTACTGTCTGTCAGCCCTTTAGACCCACTGTGTGTTATCTCTCTGCTGTCTGTCAGCCCCTCAGACCCACTGTGTGTTATCTCTACTGTCTGTCAGCCCCTTAGACCCACTGTGTGTTATCTCTCTGCTGTCTGTCAGCCCCTCAGACCCACTGTGTGTTATCTCTACTGTCTGTCAGCCCTTTAGACCCACTGTGTGTTATCTCTCTGCTGTCTGTCAGCCCCTCAGACCCACTGTGTGTTATCTCTACTGTCTGTCAGCCCCTCAGACCCACTGTGTGTTATCTCTCTGCTGTCTGTCAGCCCCTCAGACCCACTGTGTGCTCTCTCTCTGCTGTCTGTCAGCTCCTCAGACCCACTGTGTGTTATCTCTCTGCTGTCCGTCAGCCCCTCAGACCCACTGTGTGCTATCTCTCTGCTGTCCATCAGCCCCTCAGACCCACTGTGTGTTATCTCTCTGCTGTCCGTCAGCCCCTCAGTCCCACTCTGAAGCAATCATACAGGTGCTGCTTCTGCCAGTTTTGGTTTATTCTAAATTTTGTACCAAAGCAACTTTAGAATACTGCTGACAATATTTCATCTAACTCCTTAGTACTATAAATAGCATTTATTTTAAGACTATGTATCAAATTGTGCACTTTAAATACATGCAATCAGTTATACATCAATGATACCTCAATAAACTGTAAAAAAAAAAAAAAGGCTAAACTAAATTAAATCTTGTACTAAGGTAAATATCAGTCCAGGCATGGTGGTTCATGCCTATAATCCTAGTCCTCAGAAGGCTGAGCCAGGAAATTTGCCACAAGTTCAAGGCCAGCCAGGGCTCCATAGTGAGTTCCAGGCCAGCCTGGGCTATAGCATGAGACTCTGCTTCAGAAACAAAAAAACTTGAATAATTTTTAGATCATTCAAGAACCAGCATGAATAGTTTATAAGAAAATTAAGTTTCAGAATCTACAGGGTATAGTGATTACAAATTAATCTTTTAATAGAATAAAGTACAAAATATTAATCGTTTTATTTAAACTGCATTATTTTGTAGGCTTTGGGTTGTGTGTGTATGTGTGTGTGTGTGTGTGTGTGTGTGTGTGTATGTGTTTGAGACAGGGTCTCGTCATGTAGCCCTTGCTGTCCTGGTACTTGCTGTGTACCCTAGGCTGGCCTGACACTCCTGGCAGCAGCCCTTCAGGGTTCCGAAGTGTGTATCAGCATGCTTTTTATCTGCTCCCTTTATATCAGAGTTCATTGTTGGTTCATGTGCAATGCTTCCTAGGACTGATACAATTAAAAATTTTTTTAACTCCAAGATGTACCTTTGTGATGTACATTATCTACTATCTGTCCCATTTGAGTTGCGTATTTTTAGCATTCTGGGAGCTCAGTGACGCTACACCTACATCTGCATGTCAAGCATGGGTGTGTGTTGTTCAAATTGTTGAAATGATTTAGAATTTATGAAACTGTCTTAGTGACATCAGGGCCTACATTTCTTTTTTTTTTAATTTTATTTATTTTTGTATGTGTATGAATGTACTGTCTGCATGCAGGTTTGTGCACCCGTGTCGTGCAATGCCGCGGAGGTCAGAAGTGGGCGTCGGATTCCCCTGGAACTGGAGTTCTCCTGGAGTTGGAGTTTCAGACGGTTCTCAGCCGCCATGTGGGTGCTGGGGATCGAACCCGGGTTCTCTGCAAGAGCGGTCGGCGCTCCCAACCGCTAGGCCATCTCTCCAGCCCATGCTTCTGCTTTTAAGGAGGAAATTTATCATACTTTTTTAAAAGTAGGAACCACAGTCTTTGTACTGAGCTGCTTATTATTATATCTGATTTCATTTAAATCATATTCATATTTTTTGAAAAAAGAGAAGTCCATAGACAAGGTGATTAGCACCAGGGACCTGGGAGATGGCTTAGTGCTAAGACAGTGCTGCTGTGGATCCCAGCACCTGAGTGTGGCAGTGTGCCTCTGTGGCCTCAGTATTGGCTGGAGTGCAGAGGCAGATAGATGCCTGGGGCTTGCTGGCCAGCAAACCTAGCTGAATCAATAAGTTCCAGGTTCAGTGAGGGACTGTCTGGAAAAATAAGATAGAGAACAACAGGAGACACACCTGACATCAATTCCAAACTCCACGTGAGTACTTCCAGGTAGGTACACCTACCCACATGTACAGGTATACATGCAACCATACTCTCCTCCCAAATTGGCACCAAAGGCCTAGTCACCACCACTGAGTAGTCTGCACCACCACCCCCAACCACAAAGACACAGTATGAACAACCCCAACTGTGTGGAAGCTTGCAGTGGCTCCTTATTTTTGCCATCTTGAAACAGATGGAAAGAGTTCGTTTCTCATCACCCCCTTCTTCTAACAGTGACAGATCTGATTGGGGAACTTGTCAGTATCTCGCTGATCTCTGAGCCCAGTCAGAGAAGAGGGAATGTGGCCACTGTAGAGGGAATGTGGCCACTGTTGACTCCATGGCTCGTTCCTTCCTAGGAGCTAAGTTGAATATGTCCCAGCAACTTTGTAACCATGTTGTGCTGCCTTGAGTGCAATGATTTTTATTGAAGATAACATTCTAAGCCAAAATACACTTACAGTCTGAATCTTGTACAAGAGTTTGGTCTGGTTTCCGTTTCTTCCTAGGTACAGATTCATTTATGGAGGCGATTTCCATATACAAGCTGATACCTGCTTTATCTTGTTGAGTGCATTTCTAAGTTTAGGTCTTCAAAAACAGGACTTCAAGAAACAGTCTCAGTGTCTAATTAAAAGACAAGTTGGGGGCTGGAGAGATGGCTCACTGGTTAAGAGCACTGGTTGTTCTTACAGAAAACCTGAATTCAAATCCCTGCACCCACGTGGCAGCTAACAACTGTCTGCAACTCCATTTCCAGGGGATCTAACATGGGTGCACTTAAACACATGCAGACATAACAGTCATCCACATGGAATAAAAACAAAGAAAAGAAAAAAATGTTTGTTAAAAAAGTCAAAAATTAAAAAAAAAGTTGGGTCCGGGTGTGGTGGCGCACGCCTTTAATCCTGGCACTTGGGAGGCAGAGGCAGGTGGATCTTTGTGAGTTCAAGGCCAGCCTGGTCTACAGAGTGAGTTCCAGGACAGCTGGGGCTACAGGGAGACNGCCTTTAATCCTAGCACTCCGGAGGAAGAGGGAGGGGGATCTTTGGGGGTTCAAGGCCAGCCTGGTCTACAGAGTGAGTTCCAGGACAGCTGGGGCTACAGGGAGACCCTGTCTCGAAAAGACAAAAAAAAAAAAAGAAAAAGTTGGATATGACAACCCTATCAAGGCAGTGCAGCTAGAGAAGACAGAGTCGATGATGATTTGAGATGTAACTGTGCTAATCTCTGAGCATTGCTGCTAGATATTGCACATTGTGACAGTGCTTCGCTCAGTCTTTGCAACAACCCAGTGAGGTCTGACCTGTCATCAAAGAAAAGGAAATAAGAGTCATTAGGAAATGTGTGCAGGGTAAAGGGTAGAGCTGGAATCTCAGCCCAGGAAATCTGACTTAAAATCTTGTTTTTTTTGGTCTTTTCGAGACAGGGTCTCCCTGTAGCCCCAGATGTCCTGGAACTCACTCTGTAGACCAGGCTGGCCTTGAACTCATAAAGATCCGCCTGCCTCTGCCTCCCAAGTGCTAGGATTAAAGGCGTGCGCCACCACGCCCGGCAAAATCTTGTATTTTAAATCTCCATGCCTTACCCTCTCAAATCAGGAGGATTGGATGATTTACTGAATGTGGGGAAAAGAGAAGAGGAAATGAGAGGACTGTTCCAAATAAAGGAAATAGTTGCTAGATGAATGGCAGATTCCCTTACCAAGGGAGGGACAGGGGAAAAAGGAGCGGTTTTGAAGGATGTAGAGGCATCCGAGTAAAAATGTGTGTTGGGTGGCTAGATGTTTAAACATAGAGCTTCGGAAAAAGTGAGTGAGGCTAAAGAAATAGACTTGGAGAAATCTGTTTCTAGGCAGCAGAAGAGGATGTGGGCAGCAGGGAGGGGGAGTGTAGAGATTGGCTAAGAAGAAAGTGAGAGAGAAGAACCAAAACCTCCAGACCTGCAACATGGCAGCTCCCAGCACCAGAAAAGCCCTGTAGTGAGAAAAGAGGCTGGTCCCAGGACTGGTAAGAGGACAGAGCAGGCCAGACAACAAGGAGGATTCCCACGATGGAAGGATAGTAGCAGTGCCTAACCCGGAGAATGGCCTAAGCTCAGAGGGAAAGCAACATCATTGCATTTGGGAATTAGATCAGTGTAGAAGCAGCTGATGGAAATGCACAAGGCTGTAACCACATTGGGAGCCAGAAGAGCAGCTTCTCACAACATTAAGCATTGCTCTGTGCTGTGGCCAGCAGGTGTATACTCTGGTCTTTATCCAAATGAGATGACTGTGCATGTAGGCTTACAGAAGCTTTATGCATATTTGTCAAAATTCGAAGCAACCAAAATGTCCTCCAGTAAATGAATGGGGAAGTAAATTATGGTATATTCATACAACAGAATATTATCCATCACTAAAAAGAAATGAGCTGTCAAACCGCACACACAAAAAAGATATTGGCTGGGCGTGGTAGCACACACCTTTAATCCCATCACTCAGGAGGCAGAGGCAGGAGGATCTCTGTGAGTTCAAG
>VZQC01005555.1:754563-772964 GCA_009823505.1 Rhizomys pruinosus
CCGTGTCGTGCAACGCCGCGGAGGTCAGAAGAGGGTCTCGGATTCCCCTTGAACTGGAGTTCTCCTGGAATTGGAATTTCAGACGGTTCTCGGCCGCCATGTGGGTGCTGGGGATCGAACCCGGGTCCTCTGCAAGAGCAGTCGGCACTCTTAACCACTAGGTTATCTCTCCAGCCCCGCCATTCTGTTTTCTTTTGGACTCTTGGTGCACACCCATGTGCTGCACTGGTGGTAGCTAGGCCACTTCTCCTTTCTCCCAGCTGACTTCCTGCTGCCTGTCTAATTAATGCTGCTGCAGGAGATGTTTGATAGAAAGCAGGGCAGTGGGGTTCTCTTTCAAGAAAGCTTTGCCTTTGTAAAACGATCATCCTCTCCTGAAGATTTTAGTGACATATCTTCACCTCCAGCTCAATTTGTTAGCTTAACACCAGTATTTTGTTCCCTGGAAAAACTCTCTGCACTGCTCCTTAATGCCAAGCATGGACCATAGGATAGTGTGGAAAGCTGTAAGAATTGTCAGGTAGTATAGCTTCTTTTTGGTATTTTTGAGACAGGGTCTCCCTTTAGTCCTAGCTGGCCTGGAGCTCACTCTATAGACCAGGCTGGCCTTGAACTCACAGAGATCTGCCTGCCTCTGCCTCCCAAGTGCTAGGATTAAAGGCATACACCACCATGCCTGGCAGCTTCTTATAAAAGTGTTAGGAAACTGCAGTTTTTGTTTTCTCTAAAAGTAACCTGATAAAAGTTTGATGAAACTTCAGTTAAGAAGAAACTGGGCTGGAGAGATGGCCTAGCAGTTAAGAGTGCCAACCACTCTTACAGAGGACCCGGGTTCAATTCTCAGCACCCACATGGCGGCCGAGAACTGTCTGAAACTCCAATTCCAGGTGAACTCCAGTTCCAGGGGAATCCGAGACCCTCTTCTGACCTCCACGGCATTGCACGACACGGGTGCACAAATTTGCATGCAGGCAGTACATTCAAACACATACAGAAATAAATAAAATTAATAATAAAAAAAATTAAAAAGAAGAAACTATCACTTCATTCACAAAATTATATCAAGTCTCCATTTACTAATAACCATTATCCCTGAATAATAGAACAGGGACTTAGCAGACCGAGAATAGAAGCCAGCTGTGTGAAGGTGGTGCACACCTCTAATCCCAGCACTTAGGAAGTGGAGACTGGAAGATTAGGAGTTCAAGGTCATCTTGAGCTCCATAGTGAGTCTGAGGCTAGCCTGGGACTACATGAGAACCTATCTCAAAAAGAAAAAAAAAATGTAGAAATCACGATCTCTAGGAGTTTTAGTTGCCTACAGAGTTGAGGGGGAGGGGTGTGTGTGCAAGGAAGGGGCAACTCTCAGGAGGGTGATTCAGGAAGTCAGGTTGAGAAGTCAGGTTCCCTCCTGAAGGATAGCATCTTCAAGATGACTCCATGGTGTGATGCTTTGTGTATTTTTACTGCAAACAGACATATGCAGGTGATACAAAATTAAGTTATTTTAAAAAAGACTCAATTTTCCAGTTCTGGGATTGGATCCTTGCCCACATAGCTACATGACCTCTGCCAGTGACTTGATCTCAGCCTTCCTTGGTGTCACATCTGTAGAGTGGGGACAGTCGTTGTCTGCATATCATGGGGCTGGGAGGAGTCAAAGGAGCCTTGGGAATCATGCCTGATACAATCTAAGCAGCTTGCCGCCTTCCTTCCTTCCTTCCTTCCTCTTTTCTTCCTTCTCTTCCTCTCTTCCTTTCCTATATAATCTTGCCTTCAAGTTTTGCTCCCTGGATCAAGAAATACTTTTGTGTGTCTTTTCATAAATGTTTATTTATTCATGTAAAAGCAGGTCTAAATTACTTAAGAATACAAATGGCCCCATATACAACATAGAATATTTAAGAGGTTTACTGGATCATTAATTATGGATCTATTTGTTTGCTGAGATGGCTCTACAATCTCCCATGATATGGCTAAACTGTAAACATATGATGAACAGTCGCCTCATGTGGAGGCCAGTTGTTTGGGGCTCTGTACTTTTCTGTTGGAGATGTGCTATGGAGGGTGCACTTGGCTGTCTCTACTGAACAAAATCCTAGGAAGTCACTACAGAAAAAAAGTATGTCCATTAAAAATGTAATGATCTGGGGCTGGAGAGATGGCTCAGTGGTTAAGAGCACTGACTGCTCTTGCAGAGGACCCTCTTAAAGAGAGCCGTCTTTAAGCCAGGCATGTTGGCAGACCCCTTTAATCCTAGCACTTGGGAGGCAGAGGCAGGCAGATCTCTGTGAGTTCAAGGCCAGCCTGGTCTACAGAGTGAGTTCCAGGTCAGCTGGGGCTATAGGGAGACACTGTCTCAAAAAAAAACAAAAGTAATGATCTCCACCAAAGGACCATACCAATCTTACTCCTACTGAGAGCTTTGAGGAATAAGGTTCAGTATGTAAAGAGCCAGGGCTTAGGTCAGAGACTGTACTGGTTTCTTATAGCTGCTCCAACAAGCTAGCAAAGTCAGTGGAAATACCTTGTCTTGCAGCTTTGGAGGTTGGAAGGTCATGCTTTCTGAACTTGGGAGCCATCCCTTGCTTCTCCTTAAATGCTGGAAGTTGTTGGTGTCCCTTGAGTTGTGGGACAATGCTTGATCCCCTCCTCTGTCTGTACATGGGTTTCTCCCTGTGTGTTTTGTACTTTCAGGGCAAATATTACCTTTATTTAAATATTTAATATGAAACCAGTCATAGTGGAGTAATGGCTCAACACTCTAGGGTGATCTCATCATATATCTTTAAAAATTTTTTATTGTATGCATATGCATGTATTACTTGCATGTATATAAGTGCACCTGTGTCATGCAGTGCCCAAGGAGGACAGAAGAGGGTGCTACATCTTCTGGAACTGCAGTTATGGATGGTTGTTAGCCACCATGTGGGGGTTCTGGGATTCAAACCCAGGTCTTCTGCAAAAACAGCCAGTGCTCTTAACCACTGAGCCAGTTCTCTAGCTTCTAGCTTCTATCATATATATATATATATATATTATATTTATCTTTATATATATATATTACATCTACAAAGCCTGTTTCTAAATAAAGTCATATTCACAAGCACTGGGATTAGGACTTGAGCATGACAAATCCCAATTGGAGAACAGCACCACAGTGAAAAAAACAACCTGTCAGGAAAGAACAACTCTGAGGTCAGAGCTTTGAGAGGCTAAGGATGTGTACCCCCTTTCGGAATGAAAGTCTGATAATGCTTTGCAAGACACCACTGCTGTGGGTGGATGATGTAGTTTTCTTTTTTTTTTTTTACTTTTTAAATTTATTTTGTATGCGTATGAATGTACTGTCTGCATGTAGGTTTGTGCACCCGTGTCATGCAATGCCGCGGAGGTCAGAAGAGGGTGTCAGATTCCCCTAGAACTGGAATTAAAGACGATTCTCAGCCACCATGTGGGTGCTGGGAATTGAATCCAGGTCCTCTGCAAGAGCAGTCGGCGCTCTTAACCACTGGGCCATGTCTCCAGCCCCAACGTAGTTTTTCAACTAAAGCCACGGACATCTTTGAGAATGAAGGGCTTTGCTATGGCTTGGATAATTGTCGCCCAGAAACCTGTGCTGCCGAGACTTGACTCCTGGTTGTGGTGCTATGAAGAGCTGGGGCGTAGTAGGAGGTCTGTAGGTCATTGGTGACACGCTGCAAAGGGGACAGTGGGACTCAGCCCCTTTGTCTTCCAGTCTTTTGTTCACTGGCCTGAGAGTTTTGCCCACCACACTCTCCTGCCATGATGAGCCCTTCCTACCCAAGCCTAAGGCAGCAGCCTCCTCCAAGACTGGACTCTCTAACTGTGAGTCAAACTCTACCGTTCTGCCAGGCATGGTGGCTCACCCCTTTAATCCTAGCACTTGGGAGGCAGAGGCAGGCAGATCTCTGTGTCTTCAAGGCCAGCCTGGTCTACAGAGTGAGCTCCAGGCCAGCTGGGCCTAAAGGGAGAACCTGTTTCAAAAATACCAAAAAACCCCCCAACAAAACAAACAAACAAAAAAACTCCCTTTTCTTTTTATAAGTTGATTATGTGAGGTATCTGTTATCACAATGGGATACTGACTAATATAGGTTTATATTAGGAACTTCACAGGCACAGTGTGTTTTTAAACCAAACTGCCCCAGGCTTACAGGGAGGCATGGCCACTCTAGTGCAAAGGAGCCTTTTCCAGGCAGGGTCCTGCTCCCTTTCAGTTTGTGGCTTTGTGTTTCATAATTGTATTTATTTGCAAGGCTGTGTCAGAACTCTGTTAGCCATTCTGTTGGTTCGTGGTCATTTTCTTTAAACTGCTGGTCTCCAGGAGGTAGATAATGGCAAAAACAGATGCCTTTAAAGTCACTGGTCAGATCAAAACTTACACTTGAGAAAATGTGTTATGCATAGCATGCTTCTCCAGAGGAATCTATGCACTTATCTTGAAATGATTTGTACATTTATTTATTTGCTTTTATGCACTCTGTGTGTGTGTGTGTGTGTGTGTGTGTGTGTGTGTGTGCAACTTTCAGGAGGTAGTTCTCTATTTCTACAATGTTGCTTCCAGGAACTGAACTTGGGTTATTAGACTTGGTTGGATATCATTGTCCAGCCCTCAAAAAAAGAATAATAATCTGGGCTTGGTATTATAGACCCGTGTATTAGTCACTTTTCTGTTGCTGTAATAAAATCGCCATGACCAAGGGAACTTTTTTTTTTGAGACAGGGTCTCCCTATATAGTCCCAGTTGGCCTGGAACTCACAGAAATCCACCTGGCTTTGCTTCCAGAATGCCAGGATTAAAGTGTGTGCCACCATGCCCTGCTTAAAGACAGATCTTAGCTGCCATATGGGTGCTGGGAATTGAACTCGGATCATCTGCTAGAGCAGTGGGTGCTCTTTACTACTGAGCCATCTCTCTAGCTCCCACCAAGGAAACTTATAAAAGGAAGAGTTTATTTGAGCATATGATTGATGGTTGCAGGGAATTAGAGTCCATTGTGGTGGGAGGCATGGTGGCAGGAGCTGGAGCAGAAAGCAGAGGTTCACATCTTCCACTGAGCACAGGAAGCTAGCTGAGAGAGAGCCACTGAAGACTAGCAAGGCTTGTTAAACTCTCTGAGCCCACCCCCAGTGACATACTTCCTCCAGCATGGCCACACCTTCCAAGACCTCACAAAACAGCATCACCAGCTGGGGACAAAATGTCTGAATACTTGAAGCCTATGAGAGACATTTTCTTTTCTTTCTTTTTTTTTTTTTTTAATCCATTTATTTGATTTTTTTTTTTTTTGCTTAACAGTTGGGATTCAAAGCCTTAGAGATCTGACTAGCCCCAGTGGAAAAGTACTAACAGAAATATCAGAAGAACATATAAACATTTCAAAGTTATTGTGATTGTTACTTTAAATTACAATACTAACTGTGATACTTTAAATTATAAACCTACTCTGTGTCTAAACAGGGATGGGTCTAATAAGTGCATTACAGTTGGGCAACAACCATCAGTAATGGCTGGGCGTGGTGTAGGTACCGATGCCAACTCTGACAAATGCACATGCTCCCAGCTGCTTGTTATAGTAAGAGAATGGAATGAATCTGTTTCTGAACTGCTTCCCCAAAGAGAGACATTTTCATTCAAACCACCACAACCTGTGATCTTCAGGAAGCTGAGGCAAGTTCAGAGCTAGCCTGGGTTTCAGAGTGAGCTCAAGACTAGCCTGGGTACCTTAGTGAGACCTTGTTTCAAAATAAAAAAGTAAATAAATAAAATAAAATAAAAAGTAAATTCATGGCTGAGAGTTGGAGAGCATTTACATGGACGAAGCCGTAAGTTCAAGCCTCAGTACCATGCCACCTTCCCCTCATGCCAAAAAAAAAGCCAAACAAACAAACAAACAAAACATTATAGACTTAATGGATCTAATACAGAAGGTAGGAAGGATGACTGGTCTTTCTCCTGTGCAGTCTTTCAGTCTTTCCTATGTTTTCCTCTCTGAAGGCAACCTATGTTACCTTTTTTTTTTTTTTTTTCTTAATAAAGGGGGAAACACTTATAGCTCACACCTTATTTGTCTGTCTGTTGGGATGAACTTTTCTCAGGGAGGAAATGTTAGAGAATAGGTACAACGAGCCTGGGCGTGGTGGTTGCATTGGCCTTTAACCTAGCACTCAAGAAACGGCAGAGGCAGGCGGATCTTTATGGGGTCAAGGGCCAGCCTGTCTACAGAGTGAGTTCCAGCTGACAGCTGGGGCTACAGGGAGACCCTGTCTTGACAAAAAGAAACAAAAAAAAACAAAAACACAAGGTTACCAAAGGTTGCCTGTCAGAGGAGGAAACATAGGAAAGAGACTGAAAGACTGCACGGAGAGAAGACCAGTCATCCTTCCTACCTTCTGTATTAGATCCATTAAGTCTATAATGTTGGTTTGTTTGTTTGTTTGGCTTTTTTTTTTGGCATGAGGGGAAGGTGGCATGGTACTGAGGCTTGAACTTACGGCTTCGTCCATGTAAATGCTCTCCAACTCTCAGCCATGATTTACTTTTATTTTATTTTTTATTTAGTCTTTTTTATTTGAAACAAGGTCTCACTAACGGTACCCCAGGCTAGTTTGAGCTCACTCTGAAACCCAGGCTAGCTCTGAACTTGCCTCAGCTTCCTGAAGATCACAGGTTGTGAGGGTGGTCTGAATGAAAATGTCTCTCTTTGGGGAAAGCAGTTCAGAAACAGATTCATTCCATTCTCTTACTATAACAAGCAGCTGGGAGCATGTGCATTTGTCAGAGTTGGCATCGGTACCTACACCACGCCCAGCCATTACTGATGGTTGTTGCCCAACTGTAATGCACTTATTAGACCCATCCCTGTTTAGACACAGAGTAGGTTTACTAATTTAAAGTTATCACAGTTAGTATTGTAATTTAAAGTAACAATCACAATAACTTTGAAATGTTTATATGTTCTTCTGATATTTCTGTTAGTACTTTTCCACTGGGGCTAGTCAGATCTCTAAGGCTTTGAAATCCAACTGTTAAGCCAAAAAAAAAAATCAAATACAATGGATTAAAAAAAAAAAAAAAAGAAAAAAAAAAGGGGAAAAAGAAAAAGTCTCTCATAGGCTTCAAGATATGCGACAGTTTTGTCCCCAGTGGTGGTGCAGTTTTGGGGTAGGTCTTGAAGGTGTGGGGCCATGCTTGGAGGAAGTATGTCACATGGGGGTGGGGCCTCAGAGAGTTTTAAAACAAGCCTTGCTTAGTCTTTCAGTGGCTGCTTCTCTCAGCTCAGCTTCCTGTGCTCATGGAACGAGATGTGAACCTCTGTGTTTCTGCTTCCAGCTCCGTCCACCATGCCTCCCACCACATGGACTCAATTCCCTGCAACCATCAACATTATTGCCTCAAATACAACTCTTCTCTTTCTAATAAGTTTTCCTTGGTGGGTAACGCTAAGAGATGCCTATAGTGTTAGAGCACCCACATGCTCTAGCAGTGATCCGGAGTTCAATTCCAGCACCCATATGGCAGCTAAGATCTGTCTTTAACGCAGTGATGGTGGCATCACACGTTATCCTGGCATTTCTGGAAGCCAAAGCCAGGTGGAATTCTGTGAGTTCCATTCCAGCAACTGTGGACTATATAAGGGGACCCTGTCCTAAAAAAAAATTTTGGTCCTTGTATATTTTTAGTTTACAAGTTTAACAAAAGTGACAATACAACGGGTCTATAATACCAAGCCCAGATTATTATTCTTTTTTTTGAGGGTCTGGACAATGATATCCAACCAAGTCTAATTAACCCAAGTTCAGTTCCTGGAAGCAACATTGTAGAAATAGAGAACAACCTCCTGAAAGTTGGCACACACACAACACACACACACACAACACAACACACGACAGAGTCAAAAAGCAAGCAAATAATAAATGTAGAAAATCATTACAAATAAGTGCATAGATTCTCTGGAGAAAGGCATGCTATGCAGTACAACACATTTTCTCAAGTGTAAGTTTTGATCTGACCAGTGACTTTAAAGGCATCTGTTTTTGCCATTATCTACCTCCTGGAGACCAGCAGTTTAAAGAAAATGACCACGAACCAACAGAATGGCTAACAGAGTTCTGACACAGCCTTGCAAATAAATACAATTATGAAACATAAAGCCACAAACTGAAGGAGCAGGACACTGCCTGGAAAAGGACTCCTATTGCAGACTGAAGAGTTGGCTCCATGCCCTCCCTGTAAGCACTGGGGGCAGTTTGGTTTAAAAGAAAAACACCACTGTGCCTGTTGAAGTTAACCTTAATTATAAACCTATATTTAGTCAGGTATCCCATCTGTGATAACAATTACCTCACCAATAATCAACTTATAAAAAGAAAAAAGGGAGTTTTTTGTTTGTTTTGTTTTGTTGGGGGGTTTTTTGGGGGGGATTTTTGAAACAGGTTCTCCCTATACCCAGCTCCCTGTGAAAGCTGGCTGACTCACTCTGTAAGACCAGAGTCTGGCCTAAGACATCAGACCGATCTGCCTGCCTGCCTCCCAAGTGCTAGGATGTAACGGGGTGAGCCACCATGCCTGTGCAGAAACGGTTAGAGTCTTCATCACGTTAGAGATCCAGTCTTGGAGGAGGCTGCTGCCTTAGGCTTGGGTAGGAAGGGCTCATCATGGCAGGAGAGTGTGGTGGGCAAAACTCTCAGGCCAGTGAACAAAAGACTGGAAGACAAAGGGGCTGAGTCCCACTGTCCCCTTTGCAGCGTGTCACCAATGACCTACAGACCTCCTACTACGCCCCAGCTCTTCATAGCACCACAACCAGGAGTCAAGTCTCGGCAGCACAGGTTTCTGGGCGACAATTATCCAAACCATAGCAAAGCCCTTCATTCTCAAAGATGTCCCTGGCTTTAGTTCGAAAACACTAGCGTGGGGCTGGAGACAGATGGCCTAGTGGTTTTAAGAGCGACCGAGCTGGCTTGCAGAGGACCTGGGATTCAATTATTCCCAGCACCCCAGCACATGGTGGCTGCGAATCGTCTTTTAATTCGCAGTTCTAGGAGGGAAGCTTGACACCCTTCTTCTGACCTCCGGTCGAGCATATGCATGACACGGGGTGTGCACAACCTACATCGACCAGTACATTCTATGCATTAACAAAATGAATGTAAATAAGTAAAAAAAAAGAAAAAGAGACACCTACATCAGCTCCACACCACAGCAGTGGTGTCTTGCAAAGCATTATCAGACTTTCATTCCGAAAGGGGGTACACATCCTTAGCCTCTCAAAGCTCTGACCTCAGAGTTGTTCCTTGTCCTGACAGGGGTTGTTTTTTTTTCCACTGTGGTGCTGTTTCTCCAATTGGGATTTGTCATGCTCAAAGTCCTATATCCCAGTGCTTTGTGAATAGGACTTTATTATGAAAAGAGCTGCTAGATGTATATATGGATAATATACTATAATAAATATATATATATATATATAGTATATGATAGAAGCGTAGAAGCTAGATGAACTGGCTCAGTTGGTTAAGACACTGGCTGTGTTTTCTTGCAGAAACCTGGGTTTGAATCCCAGAACCCCTCACTATGGTGGGCCTAACAACCATCCTATAACTGCAGTTTCCAGAAGATTTAGCAACCCTTTCTGGTCCTTCTTGGGCACTGCAAGACACGGCTGCACTTATTTATACCATGCAAGTAATACATGCATATGCATACATAAAAAAAAATTTTTTTTTAGATCTATTATGATTTGAGATCCATCCCTAGAAGATGTGAGCCATTACTCCAGCATATGACTGTGTTTCATATTAAATATTTAAATAAAGGTAATATTTGCCCTGAAAGTACAAAACACACAGGGAGAAACCCATGTACAGACAGAGGAGGGGATCAAGCATTGTCCCACAACTCAAGGGACACCAACAACTTCCAGCATTTAAGGAGAAGCAAGGGATGGCTCCCAAGTTCAGAAAGCATGACCTTCCAACCTCCAAAGCTGCTAAGACAAGGTATTTTCCACTGGACTTTGCTAGCTTGTTGGAGCAGCTTATAAGAAACCAGTACAGTCTCTGACCTAAGCCCTGGCTCTTTACATACTGAACCTTATTCCTCAAAGCTCTCAGTAGGAGTAAGATTGGAAGGGTCCTGTTGGTGGAGATCATTACTTTGTTTTTTTGGAGACATGTGTCTCCCCTATAGCCCCAGTCTGACCTGGAACTCACTCTGATAAGACCAGGCGGCCTTGAACTCACGAGATCTGCCTGCCTCGTGCCCCCAAGTGCTAGGATTAAGGGGTCTGCAACATGCCTGGCCTTAAAGAGAGCTCCTTTTAAGAGGTCCTCTGCAAAGAGTCAGTCAGTGGCTCTTTAACCACTGAGCCATCTCTCCAGCCCCAAGATCATTACATTTTTAATGGACATAAATCATATATTTTTCTGTAGTGACTTCCTAGGATTTTGTCAAGTAGAGACAGCCAAAGTGCACCCTCCATAGCACATCTCCAACAGAAAAGTACAGAGCCCCAAACAACTGGCCTCCACATGAGGCGACTGTTCATCATATGTTTACAGTTTAGCCATATCATGGGAGATTGTAGAGCCATCTCAGCAAACAAATAGATCCATAATTAATGATCCAGTAAACCTCTTAAATATTCTATGTTGTAATGGGGCCATTTTATTCTTAAGTAATTTTAAAGACCCTGCTGTAAATTTGAATAATAAACATTATAGAATAAGACACACAAAAGTATATTTCTTGATCCAGGGAGCAAACTTTGAAGGCAAGATTATAATATGAAAGAAGATAAGAAGAAAAGAGAAATGGCAAGAAAGAGGAAGTAAGGAAAGGAAGGGAAGCGGCAAGCTGCTTATAGAGTTGTATTCCATGGCATGATTCCCAAGGCTCCTTTGACTGCCTCCAGCCCTCATGATATGCAGACAACGATACTGCTCGCCCACTCTCACAGAATTGTGATCACTCCAAGGCAAGTGCCTGCAGATCAATTCACTGGCATGAGGACATGTAGCTATGTGGGCGCAAGGAATCAATCTCCAGAACTGTGAAAATTGAGTCTTTTTTTATAAATAACTTAATTTATGTTATCACCTGCAATGCTGTTCTGCATAAAAATACAACAAAGCTCACACCATGGAGTCATCTTGAAGATGCTATCCTTCAGGAGGGAACCTGACTTCTCAACCTGACTTCCTGAATCACCCTCCTGAGAGTTGCCCCTTCCTTGCACACACACCCCTCCCCCTCAACTCTGTAGGCAACTAAAACTCCTAGAGATGTGATCTACTTTTTTTTTTTTATCTTTTTGAGATAGGTTTCTCATTGTAGTCCCAGGCAAGCCCAGACTCACATGGAGCTCCAAAGAGGACCTTTGACTCCTAATTCCTCCATCTCACACTTCTAAGTGCTGGGATAGAGGTGATGCCACCACCTTCACCACTGCTGGCTTCTATCTCTCTGGTCTGCCTAATCAGTCCCTGTCTATTATTCAGCCGATAATGTTATTATAAATGGCAGACTTGTATTATAATTTTGTGAATAGTTGATAGTGTCTTCTCTTTTTAATTTTTTTTATTATTAATTTTATTTATTATCTGTATGTGTGTCTTGATATTCACTGCCTGCATGCAACACATTTGGTGCACCCGTGTCTCGTCAATGCGTGAGGTCAGAGAGGGTCTCGATTCCCCTGGAACGGAGTCTTCTGAGGAGTTACCTGTGTTGGAGTTTCAGCAGATGTTCTCGGCGCCAACCATGTGGGTGCTGAGAATTGAACCCGGGGTTCCTCTGTAGAGCTGGCGTGGCACTCATAACTGCCGTTAGAACGTCATTCTCTCCCAGCCTCGTTTTCTTCTTAACTGAAGTTTCATCAAACTTTTTTATCAGGTGTACTTTTAGAGAAAACAAAGAACTGCACGTGTGCGTGGGCACCATGTAATTGTTCCAAGTACGCCTCTTCTCTGAACACCAAACTTTTACCTTTAGCCTTTAACTATAGTCTCCATCCTAGCACTTTGGGAGTCAGAGGCAGGCATGATCTCTGTAAGTTCGAGGCAAGCCTGGTCCACAGGAACCACACACGACGAACACTCATCTAAATACAGAAATTCCAGCTAGATTTACGTTCACAGAGGGGACGCTGGAAATACTGGAATCATAAGAAGCCACAAAAGAAAGAATAAAGAAAAAAGAAAAATAGACACGTTTTTATAAGAAAGCCTGCGCGTAGGGGCGAGAGAATACTGTTGAGACGGTTTGGTGGCTATGTCTTATCTTTAATCCTAGGCGAAACTGCTCGTTTGAGATGATCGAGTGTGATAAGGTACTGATATGATGAGAATGGGAAGACAGTGAAACAGACAGAAGGGCAAGAAGTCTCTGATGCAGTTTCAATGACAAAATAGACCAGCAGTTATAATTGGGTGACTTTATTACGTGATCGAATAGAGCTCCATAGGTTCTCCTCAGCTTAGACTAAAGGGAGGACCATCTAACTAGTACTCAGAATGATAATTACCTAAATAAAGAAGCCTTATACTACCCTGTATCATCTCTTACTAGTGTTTTCCACAACTTTATTTCCTTTCAGGGTCCATTGCTTTTAAGGCATTTAAGGAGCAGATGCAGAGAGTTTGCCAGGGGAACAATAAATACTTGGTGTTAAGCTAGCACAATTTGAGCTGGAGGTGAGATATGTCACTTAGAAAATCTTCGAGGAGAGGCTATTTGATCGTGAGTTTACAAAGGCAAAGACCTTTACGTTGAAAGAGTGAACCCGCAACTGCGGCTTCCTCTTTGCCTTTTCTNTTTTTTAAGTTGTTGTGTACATGCAAGAAACTTCTTTACTTTCTTTGTTCAATAATGTGTGGTTGAGCCATAATTGGAATATCGAATCCCCTATTGGGAGACACTAGGTCCTGTTAATCTTCTGCTGCTACAAATTATGCTGCACTGGCTGACTTTGTTTTGAAGTCATATCAAGTAGTGTGATTATCTTTGTGGGATAAATTTCTCTAAGTGGTACTGCTGAGTCTGTGTGTGTGCCCTTTTGAGGAGGTAATTTTGACAGCTAGAGTCAGTTGTTCACTGTAGAGTTTGTGCTGGTGTACACTCCAGAGCACTGTGTGGGAGAACACTGGACTCTCTGAAGGCTCTCCTGTCTTTCCATTTGAATTTATCTTACTGTATTAGTCAGGGTTCTCTAAAGAAACAGAAGCAACAGGATGAATATATAGCTATATACAATTTATTGATTTGCTCACGTGACAGAGTTCAAGGAGTCCAACAGTAGCTGCGCCACACTCGAGAGGCTGAGAATCCAGGGAACTGCTCAGTCCGCAAGGCTGGATGTCTCAGTAGTCCCACTCTGGTACTGAAGGCCTGATGGATTCCAGGAGATCTGCCGGTCTCAGTACACGCTGGGATCCGAAGGGTTGATCACAGCAGCAAGACAAACTCACTAGTGAGAGAGAGGCAAGCCACAGGAAAAAAGGGACCAGATCCCTCTGCCATGGCCTTTTATATTGCCTGCTGGCAGAAGGTAATGCCCACATTTGGGTGGGCCATCCAGGTTGAGGTGGTCCAATCTGAAGATCCTTTTCTCTTATTTGTTCCTTAGTCCAGTCAAGTTGACACCCAGGATTAACCATCACACTTACCTTTCTTACTGTCTGGGAGCTGCTGTAGTTAGTCTGACCTCTGACCTGTCTGTTCCTCTTCCCTTCACCATGGGTTCCACAGCCTTTTTTCTTGGAATTAGAAGAGAAGAGGAATGGGATGAAAGAATGGGGGAGGATCCCTTTCTCACTTGCCTTTGACAAGGAAAGGAAATGCTTCCTGAGACCACGTGGGACAGTTGAGCTGATACCCAAGCACCCCATATGCTCTCAGCATACGTATGCAGGATGCTGTACCCCCCTCGTCTCATGCGCTCTGTGAGTGGTAGGTTCCATTTGAAAGCAGGACTCCAAACAAATATCTGATCTTTTCATGAGGTATTGCGGATTGACTTCACGGCCGGCCGGCATGGCAGGGAACTGACTGACCACAGGGAGCTGACTGACCACTGACTGATGCTGCCAGACCTCCAGCACCTGCTCTTCTCTTGCCGTAGCTACTGGCATCGCTGCACGTGGGAGAAAGTCTCAAATGGGAAAGCTCAGGCTTTTTTGGTTTATCATCAGAAATCATTGGGGAAACTTGATTTATTGTGGTAATTCTGATGAGCAGTTATAAAATAATGAAGTGTTAAGGTTTTATTTGGTATATTAATGATGAAATCATTAAGATGTTCCAACTTATTCAAAGGAGAAAACTGAATTGAAAAAAATAACATCTCAGTGATCTGCTACTGACTTTCCAGTGGTGATAAAGTGGTGATAAAGAAAAAAATTACAAATATGCAAGTCATCAGTCAAATGTAAATAAATTTGTCTATCAATATAATGCTGACCAATATCCACAGATTATTCACTGGCTTCACCATCATTTGGACAACTGAGAATCAAGGAAAAGCTGGAAATAACCTGAAACACACTGTGGTTTGTGATGGGGCTTCTAAGTCACCTTTCTTATTTTCGGCTTACTTTACTTACTCTTGTTTGAACACACTGTTCAGTGCTATTAAGTCCATCCACTTTTTATGCAATCATCTCCACCATCCATCTCCAGAACTTTCCCCCTCTCTCCAAACTAAAACTCTATGTGTGCTGGAGACTGACTCCTCACTGTCCCATTCTCCATCCCCCATTAACCACCATTTTACTTTGCATCTCTTTGAATTTGTCACCCATTTTAAAGTCTTTCATAATTTTTATTAGGAGTACAGGCACTGAGGGGCTGGAGAGATGGCCTAGCGGTTAAGAGCACCAACTGCTCTTGCAGAGGACCTGGGTTCGATCCCCAGCACCCACATGGCGGCTGAGAACCGTCTTTGACTCCAGTTCCAGGGGAATCTGACACCCTCTTCTGACCTCCATGGCATTGCACGACACGGGTGCACAAACCTACATGCAGATAGTACATTCATACACATACAAGAATAAATAAAATTAAAAAAAAAAGAGTACAGGCAGTGAATCATACTTGCCTTCTCTGGGAGTCTGGCCAGGTTACCTTTCTCAAGCCTTCATGTCCCGTCTGTGAAGTAGCTATCAGAACATTTAGCTCAGGGATTCATTGTGGGGATTAGTGAGGTAATCGATGCGCAGTGCTTCGTACAGGGTGACCAAGGATGAGGAAGGGTTCGCTGGATGACAGTTATGATCAGCCTGGTGACTGTGGCCCTGCTAGTGTCCCCGTCCTCAGAAGTTCCTTTAAGTCAACAGTTTTTTTTGTTTTGTTTTGTTGTTTTGTTTTGTTTTTTTGGTCTTTTTGAGACAGGGTCTCCTTGTAGCCCCAGCTGTCCTGGAACTCACTCTGTAGACCAGGCTGGCCTTGAACTCACAGGGATCCACCTGCCTCGCTCTCCCAAATGCTAGGATTAAAGGTGTGTGCTACCATGCCCGGCAACTATTCTTAATATTAGTTATAGGTACAATCATTTAGACATCCTTAAAGAAATACTAGTGCCTGGGTGTGGGCCCAGAGATTCTTGATTTGATTGGTCTGGGATGTGGTCTAGTCTTGAGCAATTCCCAAGCACCAGAGAGAGGGAAAACATTCTAGAGGCTTCCCCAGGTCTCAAAGCCTTGCGTGTTGGTAGCATGTTAGAATACCACAAACGATCGGTATTCTGAATGTCATAATTCAAACTAATAATGAATTTAATAGGGAATAAACATACCAATTATGGAAATGCAATATGTGCTATGAATTTTTTTGTGGCTTTCTTATGAGAAAATGTCCGACCATTTGAATGAAAGCATCGGGTCAATAGTGGGAGTCTGCTTCAAATATGTTGACTTACTCTGCTGAGAAGACAGGGACTTGTGCTTCTAGCAAAGGTAGGTAAACATCTTTCGAAGATGTGATCTGGAGAAAGGAGAGGTAGCCCCTTGCTCCTTGGATTAAGAGGAACATTGAGGGGCTGGAGAGATGGCCTAGTGGTTAAGAGCGCCGACTGCTCTTACAGAGGACCCGGGTTCGATCCCCAGCACCCACATGGTGGCTAAGAACCGTCTGAAACTCCAATTCCAGGAGAACTCCAGTTCCAGGGGAATCTGACACCCTCTTCTGACCTCTGCGGCACTGCAAGACACGGGTGCACACACTAGCATGCAGACAGTACATTCATANACATACAGAAATAAATAAAAAAAAAAAAAAAGAGGAACATTGAAAGAATTGACATGGGGGGGGCTGGCATGAAGCTCTGCCTCTAGGCCTTTGAGGAGAGCAAGCCTCAAAACCTTGGGACCTCAAACAGACCACAGCCCCTCAGAAGTGGAGGCTGCTGTCAAGTGGAATATGGAATTTTGTCTGAGATCTCTTAATTGTCTCCTGCCCTATAGAGAACTTGTGGGCATGTCACCTGACTCTTCCAGTCCATTCCTGTGTAGTCTTTTGCCCTTATTATTAGTCCTGTATTAGTTAAGTTGTGCTGGGTAGGGATGGAGGTACCCTTGTTTGCTCTGTTCTGGAAAAGCCTGGTAGGGACATTGGCTCAGAGGCCTGGGGTTTGGTTAGGGAACCATCCATCCCCCCTGTGCCCCCTCCATGAGATTAGTCAGTACTGTTGATTGATGAGAAGTCTAACTATACATCTATTATTTGGTAACCCAGATAAAATACCAGTAAAACTTCCAAAAAATCATGGTCCTAAACTCACATATAGATTAATAGATCTTTAATTAAAAACATTTTTTATTAATTTTATTTCTTTCTGTATGTGTATGAATGTACTGTCTGCATGCAAGTTTGTGCACCCGTGTCGTGCAATGCTGCGGAGGTCAGAAGAGGGTGTTGGATTCCCCTGGAACTGGAGTTCTCCTGGAATTGGAGTTTCAGACAGTTCTTGGCCGCCATGTGGATGCTGGGGATCGAACCCGGGTCCTCTGTAAGAGAGGTCGGCGCTCTTAACTGCTAGGCCATCTCTCCAGCCCCAAGATCTCTAATTTTTTTAATTTACTATGTGTATATGCCTGGTGTGTGTGTGTGTGTGTGTGTGTGTGTGTGTGTGTGTGTGTGTGACAGCATGCACATGGAGGTAAGTGGACTATGTCATAGAGTTGGTTCTTGCCTTCCACCTTTCTAGAAATCAACTCAGGCTTGCATGGCAAGTGCCTTTACCTGCTGGCCCATCTTGTTGGCCTCATTAATTGGTTCTAACTACTTTAAATGAGCATTGTATGTTGTGGCCCAGCAGAATAGCAGAATCTCTAAATGCTTGTATCTTTTTAAAATTTTTTTAATTTATTTTTTATGTGTATGAGTGTATTGTGTGCATGTAGGTTTGTGCACCCATGTCATGTAATGCTGTGGAGGTCAGAAAAGGGTGTTGGGTTCCTCTGCAACTGGAGTTAAAGACAGTTCTCAGCCGCCATGTGGGTGTTGCATATCGAACCCAGGTCATCTACAAGAGCAGTCGGCACTCTTAACCACTGAGCCATCTCTCCCAGCCCCATAAATGCTTGTATCTTTCCTGAACAAAATGTATTGGAGGATTACTGCTTGCCAAGTCTATCATTGGCATGTTGTAAGACTTCTGCAGCATCATTCTGCCAACTGATGCTTGGTGGGTGTTGGACAATGAAGGTGCCAAGGAAGAAAATTCCTTCAGAAGCTGCCGAGCTGCCAGCACAGGTGGTCTGATGCACAATCCTCCTTCATTCTCTTAATCTGTAATGACTTGGGTTTCAGAAAAGAAGTTAAGCCAGGAGCATGTTTGGAGACTGAAAATTCTCAGCAGCTCTCTTGTTTCCAGGAGCAGTTGAGTGTGATGTGTTTTAGGTTGTTCTAAATCAGTGATTTGGGGTATGTGGTTGAATGGGCAGCAGCTAGGCCTGGTCTGATTTTAGCCTTTGTTGCATCTGAATGTAGAAAAAGAATTATGCACAGTGATCAAGAGAAATTTATTCTAAGCTTACAAGGGCTGTTCAATAGCAACTGGTGTATGTTACAAATCCGCAGGTGTCCTAGTTCAGAGTGCTTTAACAACAAACCATGTATGTGTTTTTAAATGATGGACTTGTGGGCTGGAGAGATGGCCTAGTGGTTAAGAGTGCCGACTGCTCTTGCAGAGGACCCAGGTTCGATCCCCACATGGTGGCTGAGAACCGTCTGAAACTCCAATTCCAGGAGAACTCCAGCTCCAGGGGAATCCGACACCCACTTCTGACCTCCGCGGCATTGCACGACACGGGTGCACAGACTTGCATGCAGACAGTACATTCGAACACATACAGAAATAAATAAAAATTAATAAAAAAAA